>JASANE010002712.1:0-39597 GCA_030248225.1 Trileptium ribeirensis
ACGGCGGCCTCTTTTTCTCGAACAGTGGGAGTAGCCGCTTTCCAACGCTGCGGGGCAGTGTTTTTCTCCAACAATGGGCGGTGCCGCTTCCCCGTTTGCTGCGCTTCCGGTAAAAACGACACAGCAATGCGGGCACTATGTTAATTATAACAGTTCTGTTAATTATGGATGATGTGCTAGTAGAAAATTAGGAAGGCCGAACCACGGCGGCCTCTTTTTCTGGAACAGTGGAAGTCGCCGCTTTCCGTCGTGTTGCGCTCCCGTTAAAAAGGCACAACAATACGGTAATGTGCTAATTTTATCGGTTAAATTAATTATGGGAGAGGTGTTACTAGAAAATTGTGGGTGCCGCGCTGCGGCGCATTCTTTTTCTCCAACATTAGGAGGAGCCGCTTCTCCGTTGCTGCGCTAAAAGCGACACAACAATACGGGCACTATCTTAATTATAACAGTTTTGTTAATTATGGGTGATGTGCTACTAGAAAATTGGGAAGGCCGAACTACGGCGGCCTCTTTTTCTCGAACAGTGGGAGCCGGCGCTTTCCGTCGTGCTGCGCTCCTGTTAAAAAGGCACAACAATACGGTAATGTGCTAATTATATCGGTTAAATTAATTATGGGAGAGGCGCTACTAGAAAACTGAAGGTGCCACGCTGTGGCGCAGTCTTTTTCTCCAACAGTCGGAGGGGCCGCTTCCCCGTTTGCTGCGCTTCCGGTAAAAACGACACAGCAATACGGGCACTATGTTAATTATAACAGTTTTGTTAATTATGGGTGATGTGCTACTAGACAATTGGGAAGGCCGAACTACGGCGGCCTCTTTTTCTGGAACAGTTGTCACCGCTTTTCGTACCAAAAACAGCCAACAATGGAATAATTCTTCAAAAAAGTCTCACAATATCTTCTGATTAACACGGTGTATTTGCAGATCCTAAACAAAAGTGCGTCTAGTGTGCCCTGTTACAGCGTCGATCGGCTTTGCTATCAGTAAGCAGGCACATGCGGTTATGCGACTTATTTTGTTTTGTTTCAGTTGAAAGCACCTTGCCTCATGGATTTGACAATGTTTCCTTTCGATAGGCAGCACTGCACACTTGTTATTGAAAGCTACAGCTATAACTCACATGAGGTAAGTTGATACTTCATTTGTATTTTGAACCTTGACAATAATTGTTACAATGGTAATAAGTGAACACTATATATAACATCCATTAACAGCAGTTTCACGAGATAGGATTGCTCAACTGCCGATGCTGGACATTGTGTAGTGTTGAGCATGAGACTTCCTACCAATTTATGACCACTAGCAGTCGCTTTACGGCACTTCCCACCACGATTACAAAATTTTTGATAATACTATATCCTGTACCAGGCTGAGCTATATCAACATTTTGGATTCTTCAAATGTTGAAAGTATTATTCAAGAAGGAAATTGGTAGTACAGCCATCTATTAAACAGCAAAATTATATTACTTTGGTCAGGACAAACACAACATAATACCGGAGAGGATGGCTCCAATTCTAAATACATTCAGCTCTATAAGGAAATAACGATACGCAGTTAAAACTTACCTGGGCTCGAAAAGCTATATAACCATTCAAGACATAAGCGCACAATTAAAAATTTGCAATATTTGACTATTTTGTCGTGAAAAAAAATATTTTTGGGCAATGTAGTATCCCAAAAGTTATTGACTTCCTCAATATAGGTTTAAAACAATGAAATCGATATGTTTAACGGCTTAAATTGCCCTATAAACGATACATATCCAAGGACCTTCTGCTCAGGAGGATAGACAGTTCCGGCAGGGAGGCGGTGTATGGCAAGGGATACAGCCCAATTTCCTGAATGTTTTCTATGCTGTTCGCAATTCTTTCTAAAATTTTCAGCGCTCCTCCGGCCCAATAACAGCACCTATGCTATAAGGCCATTGATGACACCGATTAAAAAGAAATCATTTTATCAAGGTTTTGTAATTTCACTATTAGGCGCAAATGGCATAGTTGCAGGGCTCGATGAGAGGATTCCGTGTCCGCTGCTTATGGCTGATTTATAACCTGAAATGTTTGGTGATCCTAAATGACAAAACCACAAAGTCTACAATTAGGTCAGAAATTAGGTAGAAAATTACTGGAGCAGCGAAAACACCAAAGCTAGATTCACAACTATTTTCTATTACGCGTCGAGAAAATGGCGAAAATTTGTCAATTTGGTGAACACAGCCTACGCGCAGGACAGATTGACAAAAATGATTTGCACAGTTAGGCCTTTTCCTGGAAAACTCCGTTCACTTCGATAGCTCTATTTCCGAAACAAATATGCACAATGCGCACGTAACTAAATGACCGCGTTTTGCACGCTAATCATTACATTAAATTACGTCAGAGTGTACAGAACGTTTGTAGAATGCTAGCAACAGCTCTGAACTACCTGGCGCTAATGCCGGAGCTCAAAGCCAAGCTTTCCGAGTTCGACTTACTATCACGCAAAGTTTTCTCGACGCTATACAGATTGCACATTAGTATGGATATATATGATAATCAAATTATAGAAATTAATCAAATTTTGAGAATCTGTCAGATAATCCTTTATCTCATAATTATCTCATTTGTCCCACTGTACTTTGATCCATATATGGCAACAAGTGTTTTACCATGTCATTCAGAGCGCCAATAAGGCATTTCAAGGATTCCAAAGTTATTTTTGTATTTTTATAAATATTACCGTCGTCATTAAATGAAATGTCTCTAAATTGTGTTGAGAATTAATTTGTTTGGAAAAAGGAACTTCAAGCAAAATTCTTTTTCATTGATAATCGCAGCGTGCGCAAATAACGGCGCGCGCAGTTTTTAAGAAATATATCTAAACTTTGCGTCTTAGTAAATGTATACTGTCAAACATTAATCAAAGTCCGTCAAAGTTTCAATTAGTGCTCTAATTTTCAGCAATTAGTGCCTCCAGGGCATCAGTTAGTTGAATGTTGCGTCTTTATGTACTGCTAGAAGTGCTTTTGTATCTTAGTTATCAGTGTTTGTAAAGAAAAATTATTTAAGATTTAGTTTATGTAGATGTATATGTATATGTTAACGTTCTAATGTATCTGTATCCTGATTCAGTGTTTTCGGGAGAATTTTTTAATTCGATGCGGATGAGCTAAAATTTGTTTCCGGGTATAGATAAAAATTGCTGGCCAGGAAAAATGGAACTAAAACAAATTCAATGAAATTTCCTTTTCGTAATTGTAAATTGTTCCATCTATGTAGGTATCATTGCACGGACACATGCCAATACGATATTTTTGGATGTTTCAAGTTATGGAAAAGAATATAGAGTGCCATCATTTTTGTTAGTGCATAAGCTTGAGATTAAAATTGTTTTTAATTCAAACTGCGATAGCAGTGAAATACAATACCAGGCATACACAATAACAGTTCAATAATTAGAATTAAGTAAGAAAATGTTTATAGATTTATTTTTACTTGAAAGTCAACTTTTGAAATAGTTTAAGCATGTCATCTGCTTTGCGCCTTTCGAGCCGGGCCGGGTTTCGGGTCTGCTCTTGAAGATTTCGCGCTGGGCCGGGCACGACTTACATGGGCCTGCCAGGGCTTTAAAATTTAGGCCCGTTCTCACGTCTTGGCCAGATATAGAGTAATGTGTAACAGCGCAAAATACCTATTTCAACACAATGAAAAGAATAACGTAAAGCAAAACAATAACATATAGTTCACTACATAAATCAGAATCTTTAGTGCAATAAGAAGAATATACGATTAATAAAACCGTAATAGCTTAGTTATGCATGAGTAAACGTAAGTCGCGCCCCGTCCCATCCTCTTTTGTCAAAAGCAATTGCCATTCAGGGTCACTGAACACAAATTTCATTTTTGCATTAAAGAACAGAAATTAGTCCGTTCATATTTCTTTCATTATAATTTGAAAATGTTCGCTAACACATTGGTGTTAAAGTATAGGGCCGAATTGCATTCGCTAATCGCGTTATGGAACTGAAAAACGTCGAAATCGGATACGGCTATTGAAATCGGAGTTTTGTTCTCTAATAATGTTTTGTACATTTTGTCAAAAGAGGATGGGTGGGGGCGCATCTTAAAAGTTTACTCTTGCAGTAAACAAATATTCTAACTTGCTACTATTTGCAAGTATAACCAAATTCCTTGTATTTCTCTTGTATATATAATGCGACATACGCATAGTGATGAATTTGTTTACAGTTTAGGGCAGCTCCGGTAGTTAAGTAGACCTTATACACATTTGTGTCCTGCCGTCATTGTATTTTGCCTGTCGCCGAAGATAATACAAAATTGTTCTAATATATAGTGAGTTGCAAGCACTCCATGTATTCAATGCTCTTATGTGCACCAATGTTGCCATGTTAGATTTGCAGCTCAAGCTTTGTTTGCGTCAATATATATAATATTGTTAAATTCACGTTACAAGCGGACATACAAACGGTTATAATTTTTTAATGTATTGAGGTGATACTCCAATGGTATGGCAATAATCCAATCACGGTCTTTCCTGTAGAATTACCCGATTTTACGTTGGTAACTTTAAAAACGTACAAGACTCCTGTCGTGTATCCAAACGGTGATTGGGATCAGATGCGCGTCACGTTTACATTTGCAAGACGATTTGGATTTTATATCTTACATGTAAGTTCTGCATTTATTTTTATCAATTCGTTCTTCCGCACATGGCTGCAATAATCAAATAATAGCTGAAAAGACCGTTTGAAGCTTTAGGTGCCTCGGTCAGCGAATTTTCAAATGCCGTGAAGCTTTATTAAATCATTTGAAGAAACAAGGCAAAAACGCTAAGCTACAAATGCTGAACAGCAGCTATATAATAAATCGTGTATTAACGGCCAGAATATTACATTTCATATAAACAACTAATGATGGAAATTTGTCTCTCGGCGCGGCGGTGAAAGGGATATGAGCGTATCCGTGTAATTTCGCATTGAGGAATTTAGATCATTTAGTTTGTTAGATTATGGCGCTAGTAAAGAAGTGTTGCTAATTATTTGTCAAAATTAACAATATGTGCCTCGTTCATGTTCGTTTTCAAGATATTTTAACAAATCTCAGCGAGCACTTGTGTTTTTCTAGTTAGGATAAAATTTGTAGGTCCGCGGCACGACTCTCGTTTTGTAAATATACTTTGTTTGTTTAAGCTTATTTCTTTTGCTTTCATTGTTTAAGTTTAAGGCTTTTTTGTATGAAAGTTGGTGCAATATTTTTCAATATACGCAACAGTCATGATGTTGAAATGTAATTACAGTTCGTATAGAAGTCATAGTTTATATTATATATATTTGTAATATATTAAACCTTATATAAATATGGTAATATATATAAATATGGTAATATATACTGGAAGAATTTTTGAACAACGACTTGATTTTTGGCACATCAAAGACAATCAAACAGCTGCTAAATCAGGAATTTAAGATAGAGCTGACGTGGGGCCCCACACGCTTTCTATAGCAACGCAATCTGTAGTAAACAAAGGTGTTGAGTTTAAAAATTTTAATATGCATACTGCGCTGTGTTTAAATTGAACAACAGGGTTTACAAACTTCACAGTTCGTGTGGAAATGTTTAACGATTAACTTTGTCAATTTTC
Source organism: Trileptium ribeirensis (assembly GCA_030248225.1). Taxonomy (NCBI): domain Eukaryota; kingdom Metazoa; phylum Nematoda; class Enoplea; order Enoplida; family Thoracostomopsidae; genus Trileptium; species Trileptium ribeirensis. The sequence goes on from JASANE010002712.1 coordinate 5,647, forward strand.
GTGGTATTAAAATCTTGTTCGTGAAGCCCGCAGCCTGTGGACGCCTTAACGTTATATAGGTAGAAACTGTGAAAACCAAAAACTGCTGCGACACACCATTCTGTTGACCTTCTCTCTGCTCGCACATCGCACATACTCTACAAAAGCAAATATTGCCTTTTGGTTAATTTTCACAAGTAACATCTCGACCGAATGAACCTTTCAATGCTCATTTATAGAAGATGTTAGATACACAGAACATTATTCACGTACTAATAAGGACCAGTAAGAGCTAACTGAAATCATGCAAACTGTCGACTTGAGGCATCCTACTTCATCATACTGCTTGCTGTGAAGCACATCTTACTTGTATGTCTCACTTAAAAGAAAATAAGCATAAAACGTGTGTAAGTTGTACAAGAAAAGTATATTAATATTTTATTTTAAGAGTAGTGTAGCGCTAATACACAATGTCGGTGACGGTATACATGCATAATATTTCAATCAACCTCGGTAGTATACGTGCTGTTCCGCTGGATATTGAATTCTGCTCCCATCTGTTGAGTGAGCCAACACTGGAGTAGAACAACTATTGCACACCCCTTGCCAAAAAAATTTTTATTTTATTTACCCAGGCATGCTGAATTAGCAGCTTGCAGCACTTTTAGCAGCTACTCACGGTCCCAAAAAATCTAACCAATTTATCTTGGTAGCACGCATTTAATTTAAATTAAAAAACAACTTGAGGTTGCGTCGAAGAGAATTACCAAGCTGCGCAACACGCATTACTATTAGCTACGTAATCGAACTAATTTACATTTCATATTAGCATATATATCGTTATGACACATTTGTTACAAAGTTTTTGCACTACCACAGGATGATGGTGTATGAGATATTTTATTGAACGCTTTATATCGTAATATTTATATGCATGATGTTTTTCTGCTTTAATGTAAGCGTATAGCTATTTTTATTTACAGTGAGTGAGGGAACTGCTCAATTGTTCATTGGCCTTGTTTTCATCTCTTGTCAGACTATGCAATTACCTGTGTAACCGGCTATTTCGCAGCTCATATTTAGTTCATACTGTAATGTCAAGTCCGGTTATTGTAACTCTTTACAAGCCACGAGTGAATCCAGAGAATGCTTTTTCAGAAATTTCTGGATAAGCCAATGTTTTAAGACAAAACCACTACAATTCATTCACCATTCGCAAATGGGGCGCGCAATATTTAAGTGAAAACTGAAAATTTTATCTTAATATATCCTATTAAAATGATATTACCAAATTTACAAGCAATCAAAATCACAGCTGTCTTAAACTAAAATCTTAGGGAGCGCATATATATATCCATTGTACGACTATAAAGGCGGAAAAAATAGCGATGCTTTCAAATATGCTGCTTTAAGCATACTTTGAGCAAAACACACGTACCCTTCTGCCAAGATACTTCCTAGCACCGACATCAAAGGTGTACTGTATAGCTAATTCTGGTCCAGCTGTTATGTTTGCTTTATTATTATTTACATTATTCCCTTCTTAAGGTAAAACTTCGGGTTAAGCAAAATTTGGTTAAGCAAACTTCATTTTGGGGCATTAGAACTAGTAATTTGTTGAAAACATGTAACCACGTATACTTGGTGTAGACGCTCTGTTAAAATGTGTTTATGTTTTGAATATTTAAGTAGGTGCTGTTCATGGATAACAGTTGGGTTCCGGATGGTCGCGAATTGAATTGCACTGTTGCTGCCCAAAGTGGGGGATTTAAATTTTTAGTTGCTTCGCAGAACCTTTTATTTGAGTACATCAATAATAATAGTCCTAAAGTTACATGCACTGTTAAAAGTTGAGACATATAGCAGCAACTGATGAATCGATTTTATGTCTGAAATGCAGATATCACCATTTTCTACTAAAAACTACAGCTTAAGTGGGTTGAAAAGAAATTCCGCCAACTAAGATATATTCCACAAAAAATAGAGCCTAATCAGGTCGGCACAGCCGTTCCAGGATTTATATATTTTGCTTTCGGCGAAAATTTGGATTATGGATAATGTTTTTACATTCGAGCGGCTTATGATGTTTGTTGTTGGATTATAATTAGCAGGGCAAGTGTATATTTATAAAGAAATTATAGTATGTATTGCATATCGATTATTTAATTTTATAGAGAAAAATCGCTTTAGGTACTTGAACGTAGAAAGTATGCTGGTGGTGTCACTACATGCAATGCTAAATAACATGTCACTATATTGGGTTGCGTTTTCACGAAATTAATACTTGTTTCATTGCATCATTAAACAAGTATTCGTGAAATTTTAGGACGTTCACTAAAATCAACGGTTATTCTCACTGAACTGGTTAGAGCATATTGAGTTCAATTTTAAAGCTATATATGTAGATGCTCACAGCTATTAGTAAATTATTTTCCGCTCGTATATGAGTGAGTTGGAGTATATGTATATTGTTTATATGACTGCTTTAGTTTCGCAGAATGTCACCTGAAAGGTATATTTGCACAACAAATCAAGTGTTTGGCATAAAAACACAGAGTTGTCACAGAAATACTAGCGTACAGTTGAAATTTCAGTTGAATCACATGATATCGACACTGAACTCCTGCTTCGGCGTACATGGCTGTAACTGATAGGTACAGCTACGTACTGATATATTTTCGTAACTAAACTCATTAAGTTTTATTTAGGCGTATTTCCCAACAACTTTGACCGTAATGTCATCTTGGATAAGCTTTTATCTAGACGTACGAGCAATATCTGCAAGAGTAACACTGGGCGTAAGCTCCCTTCTTGCACTTGCATTTCAACTCGGAACTGTCCTGCGACACTTGCCGCGTGTCAGTTACATCAAATACATCGACGTGTGGATGTTATCTTGTGTGGCGTTTAATTTTCTAAGCCTAATCGAAATTTCAATCGTTTCTATGTTGGCAACTTGGGAAAAAGAAAATGAAATTGGCCGCTTAGCAGTAAACAAGTGGCAAAAATACAGTAAAACGAGAGAGTTTGAGCGGAAGAACAAATGTGATGACGGGACACATAATTACTCTGGGACAAAAAAAAATCCTCAAAAATTTCAAAAAACATATCAAAATCTTTTGGAAGCAAATTACAGTGCTGAGAACCAGCGATATCAGTTAATACCCAACGCCAGCACGTGTCAACGCGAACATGTGGATCGAACAAGGTCACGTCGTTCACAGTCAATGATAACCATTGAATGTGGAAGTAAATTAGAACCCCTGATAGAAAACAGCGATCAGTGCTTTGAATTTTGTAACGAAAACACATCTACGGGCATAGCGACTATGACACGAATGTGTAAACCATACCACCGGCCAATTTCAAACCTCAGTACTGGAAATGATTTGCTTGCTTTAGCAAGTGAAAATAAAATTGCATCAACGCGGTGCTGGGCTCATAGTACAGATACTAACACGATAAACGGCCGTATCATGAACCGTCACGATAAAAATTCGATAGCAACCTGTGAACGTTGCATGGCACAAAATATGTCGAGTTTAGTGTGCGGGGCAGCACATCAAAAGCACAAACATGATGAAGGCTTGTCCGAAGTATACGGCATGTCTCCTCGCAAATATTCCGCGCCCTCAATAGAATATCCTAGTCTTACTCCTTATGAAAGCTCAGCAGGTATATATAAAAATTGTGATAATCAAAACGACGCGCAAAGAAACGATATAACAATACCGATGTTCCAGTGGCATAAATTACAATCGGCGGGTCATGGCACCTCCATTTCATCCATGAACCCTAATAAAAACGCCCAGGAAATAAAAAATGAAATGCGTGTAAAATATTCTACAGAAAAACCGTGCTTGTTTAGATCGTCACCAGCAAATCCCTATAAATGCAGGGATCGATTATCTAGTATTGCAACTGAGCCGCATAACGACAGGGTTTGTTGTCCCTACATTCCGTTAAGTCAAGACCGCCGTCAAAGTAATGTATTCATAAGTCCAGTTCACAATTCCAACACAGTACACAGCCAATCTCGCACTGAGCCTTGTTATAAGATGTTCCAATCCCATGAGCATGGTACTGACAATGTACTTAGAATTCGACATCTCCATCAAAATCACCACAATGCCAGCGATATATCTACTAACGATAAAAATTTGGCAAACGCCTTTGAGTCCCTACAAAGCGAAGGTTGTAAGGCGGACGACCAAAGACGGAATACGTGTCGACGAAATAACAACTGCTTGAAATGCTTGCGGTCACGAACATTGCTTTGCAGCAGCTGTTCACGAGTGATACCAAAACGAAAAACAAGAATTAGTATCAAGCCAAATGTTCAATATGTTAATTCACGTAAACGGAACGCCATTTGCTGCGCTGGCAATGTTGAATTGTACATCTACGCGATTAGAGCTATGATTACCGATATTGGTCTTACTGCACGAAGTATTGACCGAATTTCGATAATCGGATTTCCGATCGCGTTTATAGTATTTAATGTATTCTACTGGGGAGAATATTTTTTATTTGCTTCTAGCTAGCTTTGCACGCATAATCTTGAAGTGGTATTTGATGAAGACATTCATAATTTTATTTGACGACCTTAGGGCGACCAGCTGTTGACCTAATGTCATGCTGTGACACACTTCGACTTATAAAAAAGTGGTACGATTCGGAAGAAATATTTTCCAGGCGCAGATGCAAATTTTGGCTGTTATTGACGCTTATATTAAATTTCTACTTGATGCTTCGACAACCATATTTCTTCATCTAGAACTTTTTGAAATTGCACAGCATTGCCGAACAAGAACAGACCTTTCGGTAAATTTTAGTAAGTGTTTAAAAGAATATCGATTATGACGATTGCATGTTGTATTACAACCTAGACGTTAGTGTAATTAGCGAAAATGGAGACGAGACCATGGGACTGCGTCTTTATAGATAGCCGTGACAAATCGCGGTTAACTGGTCGAAAGGCCTGCATAGATCGCAATGAACCATGTGTGAAAATACGATTTGATTGTCTGAAGTCAATGAAGTTATAAGCTTGCTTTGCTGCATACTCTTTAAATAAGAAAATAAATTCAAAATTAATACTTGCAACCATCTTATTAAGCCACGGCTAGGATATTCATCGTGAAAAATACATAATTCTGCACACGTTGAATACTGAGCAGTATTTAGTTTCCTTTCGATATATTAAACAACTGTAGGTAAGCGGTAGCGCGTATCAACATATATTTCAAACCATTTATTTAAATCCGAATACAATTTTATACAACGTCAGCGATCGGGAAAACAAATAAATTGCTTAATAAATCAGATGGCTATAGTTGGTTAGGAACTGTGATATGCAAAGCCACAACTATTGTCGCCAAGCACTGCCATATATAAAGAAAAAGGCAATTGAGCGATATCAAAACCTTTAAAGGATCCTGGAAATCTCAAATAATGCTGCAACTTTTAAAGAATCGTCTTAGAAGTCGTAATATTAAATCAATATAAAACAATCCAAACTATACGCTTACGAATTATATACATAATGTTATTGAAGTTTAAAGTGGATAAAACGTCAAGGTAAACAGACATTGCAGATCAATGTGACAGTATAAGCTGGGAATGCGAGCTATGCGTATACGAAAGTGACCAATTCAGTCCTTAATATTACCAAAGTTTGACTTCGTAAAATGATTTATATGCATTCATAAATGTGTTCCAATAATATAGGAATAAACTTTGGAATCTAAAATATGGCGTAGAACTTTTTGATTAGTAAACTAGGTTATGTACAATGTTGTAGACTGCTATATTCCTTGATAGATTTTGTAGCGGGACGGGTAGACGGGTAGCTGGTACAACCTACTCTTTAGGGACAGCGTACCCAGACTGCTGGTGCCTACGTTAAGCCGCTCGATTACGTACCGATTTAGCACCCCCAAGGAAGTGGGATGAGGCGCTCCTCCCAAAGTACAATGTTCAAGGGCTAGGCCCGCTGTAATGGCTCATGTGTCTAGAGGCATGGTGCGGTCCCCCCTTGGCATACTTGTCTCGTTTGAGACCAGTGGCCTGAAATGGGCAGTTCTCCTATGCCGTCCCTTTGAGTTTATTAGCTCGTCGACCCCAGCAGGTGGATCAGTGGATTGCTACATGCATCCATCTACATTCTGATTCTTTTCCATTGGTAAATCCCTGCTCAGGCTCATAAAACTATATTCATTTACTGGTCGATGCCGCACCTTACAAATCGTATATTTGTATTAAATGTGCTATAGGGATCTTATCTTTGTCTGTGATCTGTGTGTGTAAAGGTGATCCACGTTGATTTTCCCACGGTATCAGGTTTGAACCTTTTATCGAAAATTTTTCACAAGCTATGATGTATTTTTTAACGTCAGGCGATAGCAACAGTGGCAGCTGGTACGATCCAACTTGTGATCGGTACGTGTCTAATCTGTTTATGTGGCGAACTGTGTTCAATTATCAATTGCTGAAGACATGGCTGGGGAATACGAGCCCTGTTCGCTAGCGGGGCCAGTAGGATTTTTCGCCCTTTTAGCGGGGACCTTGGCAACCCAGTGGCAACGCCGGCCACGTTTATTGGGAATTGTCCCTCCCAATCCCTATACAACAGCAAAGTGAACGATACCTCCGGAGTTAGTTTAACTCCCGAGCGGGAGTTGCGCTATGGATCGACATATTTCTACTGTATAGGCTTAAGCTTGCCTTCAATTGATAAGGTGACAAGACGCTCAAGCTTATCTGGGATCATCACTTCACCTATACCGGACTCCAACTATGCATAACTCTATGCAGAGATCGGTAATGTTGGTTCTTAGACGCAGAGGAGAAACTGCGATGTGCTAACTATCTTGCTGTGTCAGGTTCAGTAGCGAGGCCTTAAGGTCATGTTGTCTTATCAGTGTGACGCGTGGGTCGTCTTACTCTCCCTTAAGATAAAGCACGATTAACTGCAGAGCGCCTTCGCGGAAAAAGTTGAGATAGTTTAGTTTATATTCCTTAAAACAAAACTGTGTGACTACTGTCTAAAGTTGGCGTAACTTGAACTGTCTTCACCTAATACGCTGCACCAGTGGTCCAGGGCCATCCGCCGGCTCCTGCACACCGCCAACATAACATAGAGACTTATAAGTGAATCAGTGGTTTTACTACAAATCAGCGGACTACGCTAAGCATAAAGACAACATTAATCGATACAAAGTATGATACACTACAAATCACAGCAAGGTTACTGATACTGGCTGTCAATTACGGCTTTAGATTCCATGGCACAAACCTCAGTACCGATTTTCAACGTACCACTTCTCCTAATCCGCTCATTCGCGGAAACTGGTCTAATGGTTTACGATTCCTTGTCGCGCAGATAAAGAGACCTATCGAAATACTTTCCGGCAAGGCTGCCCTCGAATGTGAATGTGCACGATTGCCCCAGTACAGCTAGATTAGTGGAAATGCTTGATTCCTGGCTTTCGTTTTTGTATTATTTGTAGAGCCCTTCAAACTTGCTTTCTCCCTTAATAGAACGAGCTTAGGTAACTAGACGTGGGATTGGCGTGATATTCGGCACTTGAAAACGGCGATGCACAAGCTTATTTCTCGGGTCCAGAACTTGCACGGTATGCCTGATCTGTTGTGATGATACAACCAAAGCCAAGAGCTTAGACTGCGGAGCACGTACCGCAGCACAACATTGCCCAAAATTAAGAGCGGTGATAACCAAGAAAACGTAAAAGCACTATTCGAGAACTACTCGCTATTACGACTAAGAAACCACAAAACTGTTCTAACCAGCTATACAATAAAACAAAAGGAAGCACTGACAAGTGCGCCAAGATAAGTCGGGACACAGGCCAGGGCAATTAGTCCGGGCGGCTGAGCGAAGGACAGAGCAGCGCAAATCGAACGAAAACCGAAAGTAAATTTAAACCATAACTTGAAAACGACGACCCGACTTTGTTGCCAAGCGTGAGAACGCACACCGATGGGACTGCAAAGAGACAGCGAAAAGCAACGTAAACAAGAGAGTAAGCTGGGTAAAACTTGTCGTAACATGCGTCTGCTCGCGACGCTCGCTTAAACCCAACCTGATCCCCCGATCAAACGCTTTTATTAAGGATGCTCCGTCTTTTCTTTAAAATTAAATAAGGATCAGATAACTATGCGTCAGTTGTACGCGCTACTCAGAATCGGCTAACCAGTTATTACAAAAATCATAATGTACTAAGTTAACAAACAATCCACCAATCCGCGACCAATGATAATTCGGCAACGAGAACCTATAATTATATCTCGAGAACAACTTATACTTTTGTACCCGGTCTTATATGGTCAAGCTACAAAAAATTTCACAACGCCAAGACAATAAATATAACCAAGACAACTCAGGTAACGAGTCGCCAAAGCTAGATCGCAATCTATATCGTAATAAACTTTATAACGCCAGAACGACACAATTATCGAGCCGGTTTTTTAAACGACAGTAAAGTAGTGAACCGTAAAATTTTTAGATAACAGAAACCAAAACTAATAACGCTTTGACACCGCAATTTCAAATTGTGTGGCCATAAATAATCATAGTTATCCAATACTGCAATGAGTATACCAATGCCATTAACTGCAGCAATTTATTGTATAGAATTTATTATACGTTATATTGAATTTCTTATATACGGAATTAATATACTCATACATATATATACATATATACCCACACATATACATACATATTAATTTCAATCAATACTAATGGTCAAAGTAAACCGGCTGCACCTGACCCGGCGCATCATGATTAGGTACCTACCACGAATGCAAGGCCTTAAAGCCGACATATCCATATATACAATACGGATATAGTGCTATAACAAGTTTATAACCAAATTATAAGAAAACAAGCACAAACAGACAGAAATATCGTGCTCAGCGAGATCCAACACTGCGTTCGCGACCTTTACAATCGATTACCACGCTAACGCGCAATGGGCTCCTGCGTAACGTTACGTTTGCACCGATTCCTACAGAAAATCGCTCAAAAGATCGCAAAATTACGTCACAACGATTGGTACCTGGCACGAAACACGGGAAAGACGTGGCTTTGGTTCCCTATCCACCACTAAAACACCCTGCGTACCGGATGTACTAGCGGATGTTTGTGACTGCAGAACTCATCCCTAATAACATATTAAAATAGAGAACAATGTCCAACTTGAGTTAAATTTTGATTAGTCGGCAACATACACCGCCTTATCACCGCTTCATGGTACATTACACAACAAAATGACAACACAACAGATGTAATAAAGACGAAATACTTCTTATACAGAACATAGTAGCGTACTACCTATCGCAAGTCTAACAACCACACGCGCGCGTAACGCCGAATTTCGAAATAAACAGTGCCATGGCCCTCGCCGCAGCCAAAAGCGAATGTAATGGGCGGAGAAATTGTATGAGCACGAGAGCATGAAAACAGCACACCTTACTTCGCCAATTAAAAAGGACTCGAGAAAAAATGAACGAAAGCAGGGTGCAGACCCTTTTTGACCCAAAAGCGCTTACTGCCAAAGGAAACCGGCGCAGGTGTAGATAAAATTTGCCCAGCTCGGTATGAACTTCACCCCGAGAGGCGACACAACTACATTCCCTCGCCTGAACGCTAAAGGATGAGATCGTTAACATAATAGAACAAAACAGCACAGAGGCACGTTAAACAATATAACATGCAACAATAAAGTTACTACCGCTTCCCGTAGTCCAGTAACAGTAAATTTCTGAAAAATGTGTTTAAATTATAGACTCAGTGCCGGCACGCAATACGAGTGGAATGAGCATCGTTAAAGTAACAAAGATCGAGTACGAAGGGGGTACGGTTTTTTGGGAAAAGCCGTGGACTTACAATTTGTTAGCTCAATATCGTACTATGTCTACATAATTGAACGTAAATTATACTTCAAAGCTTTGGATTTGTCAAAAATTATTGTGCTATCGTCTTGCTAATGTTGCCATTTTAAATTGTGCTATGCTATCTTTCGGCATTTTGGAAAGAACTAGATGTTATTATAGGCCGATTTGGAACATTTACAATAAAATTCACTACATTTTCGCCGCGTCTGGAAGGCAATGAAATAACCTGCATTATAGGCCATGTATATATGGTAGGGTTGATTAAATTTCGAGAAAAATGTTTAAATCGCACTTGATTCCTTCCATTAATCTCTGATCGGTTTTCGATTATGTATTCTGCTGCTACCGGAATGCTGTCAGCCGTATTAAGAAATTACATGATAAAAATTCAGTCTACTGAATATACTAGACGCTGGGCTGCGACAGTTGACGTTATCAACATATCTGGGCACTTAAGCAAAAATTGGGCGACATTGGCCAAACTTGGGGCAAAATTGGCAAAAATCGGAGTAAATTGGCAAAGATCGAGGTCAAAATTTAATACTTCAATCAAAAATACCTTAATTTTTGCTAAATATGTTTAAAATACTTCAAGATATTTACAGTAATATTATGTTTTGTGCTTAAAACCCAAGCTGAAAGTAGGTAACGGTGCTTCTTCACTTCACGATACCTGAGTTATTAATCTTAACAGATCATTCATCTGTCAATCAATCACTCAAATTAAATAATTCAATCAATCAATTCAAATCAATTAACTAATCAAATTAATGAACTTATAGATGCCACATATCATGATACATATGTTTCAATACAAAGCTGAGATTTTGAGCCCATTCGCAAGTTATGAGTCGCGCAATGCCAATATTGCTGGTGTAGTATTTAAAGCTTTATATACTTATTGTGGATATTTTAGTCAAATATTGTCTGCGACTTAAATAGTTACGAAAAGAGGATGATCTCAGTCCCTTATCCCGTCGAAATGAAATGAAAAAATTATTTTTGTATTTCCGAAATAAAATTCGGCATTACGGGGCGAAAAACATTGATGCAAACAATTCGAATAAATTGTTAGAAACAATTGTGTGAGTTTCTGGTTAACTCAATATGTTGGCACATCACAAAATTTTGTGAAATTGGATCGAAGAAAACTGATTCATCATTGAATTTAACCCCTGAATATACAAGATTGAAGCGTAATTTTGTTTAATTTGATATGCTAATAAATTGTAGAGTAACGAAATTGATGAAGTCGAATTTTTGGGCATTAAGGATCCCATTGATTTATATAACTGGAATGACTACTGTGGAACAGGTTATTTTATAGTGCAGCTAAATTTGGGTGTTTCGTGTAGTGTATGTAATCGGGGTTGTAAATGACCATTTGATAAACCGCTAGTTTAATAGTCATTTTCACACAGTTTTTAGTAATGCGAAAGTGGCTTTAAGGTTTTCAGCCGTTTTCCGGCATGTAGCCTACCTATTGGTAACCCTTCCGCGATTATTTTGAATTTCGTTTTAAATTGCAGTCTATCATCGACTGGCGTGAACTTGATTCCAAGTATAAGAAGATTCGATTTTTGAAGAACAGCTTGAAGCCTGTTTTTAAGTGGAAAACTCATGACATTTTACTGTATATTTATAAAAATAATTCAGTGCTTAAAATATAAGGTGTTGCCAGAAAGAAGAACAAATTATCAGGCCGTTTCATTTGCTTGTGTCAAATTTAAACAAAGCAGAATTACCGGCACTCTTTGTGTGCAAAACGATCGAACCCAAATAGACATAATAACCCCAAAACCCAAAACGACTTAAATTGATATTGCATAAAAGCGTAGTCTCAAAATGGAACATATTCTTTCATCAACTGCAGAGACGACAAGCGTTTCGGTTAACGATTATTTTTCAAACAGGATTTTAATTCCGTGAAGTATAAAGCCACATTTCAGTTTACATCATATATGTTTATATGTGATTTATCTCCCCATGAAACGCCATCATCTCGGCGTGATACGTCGAATCTCCCACTGGCGGGTGCTCCAAACTTCCGTCCCCCCTCTAGCGGCGGCGCCGTCGCCGAGCTCTTAGGCGCGCAAGGCAATGCACCCCGTCGCGCCCCTCCCCGCGACTGGCTGATCCCAGGTGGAATGGCCGTAGGCCGATCCCCATCCCCCTTGAATTCCGCACCTTGAGCATGTATGACGTCATATGTGAAATTTTCAGTTAACATACATGACAGTCCGCAATTGCAACAAGACCTGCAAATGAAATAATTTAAAAATCGAGAATCGAATTAGGATCAGCGAAACTTAAACTACCTTTCAAAGCTAACCCCGACTTGGCTGTATTTTAATAAAAAATACGATAGATCGGTTTATGGCAAGCTCAGCTTTATAAAGAATATAATAAAAGCTCGGCTGATCAAGCTTAATAAAAGTAGTTTAAATTCGGCAACTACAAAACCGATTACTTAACGCTTCTACACAGAAAACCATTTTAATTATTAGCCATGGTTTCATGCACATGCCGAAGTAATTTTACCTATGTATAGACTGCGAGACTTTGATTTCCCAACTACCGCTGGTAGTAGGCCATTGTTTCGTTTAAGATCACATGGCTAGCGCAAACAATTGTCGGTATAGATTTAAAAAGTCGTAGTGTAATAACGGGACGCAGCTGTATGGCGCATCTTCCTAACACCATGCCCATACGACCCCGGCTATCGTAACCTCAAGGGCGGACCGTGAATGCTAAAAATTTTGACACTATTCTTGGTCAAGCCCAAGAAGCTACGGAGCTTAGCAGGCCGCAGGCGCGCTTCACAATTTGTGTTCGGACCCCGCCCGATTCGTTGCCCACGTGTCTAGTCTCTGGTATGATTCCTGAGGTCCGCCAGGGAGGCTAGCACCGACACCTGCTCACAGATCATGGAGCCTAGCCCCTATTCCCTATGTTAGTCTCGTCGGAAGTTGTTTAGTTCTAATTAGGTGTGTCAAGTGTTGGCATAAAAGATGAAAGTGTCCCTAGAAATTTGATGCTCCAATTGATTTGCCTAATTAAGATCTTGGCATGCTCCGTGCTAGAGCATTGTAGCCTATGTGGCCCCCACAGGGTTCCGACAGGCCCTGAAAGTTTAATGTCGGATGATCAATGGCGTGGCCTGCTCCCTTCAATAAATTCTGTACTGATGAAAATAGAGTAAATTCCTAGAGAACTTTTCGAGTTATCGCCGTGAACGAGTTAAATTTTGCTGGAGTGCTCCTATTATTTTATTCTTTGGTTCCAATAGTAAAACGAAATAAATGAGTTAGAAGGCCATGCTCGTCAGGGCTTGTGACATTCTCGTCCCCCAAGCCATGACGAGCAGTGCCTGCCCGTCTGAGCGGACAAACCAGAAAAATCCCTATCATCTCGTCATGAAGTACGGATGTACTCAGTGTCAACGATACAAGTTTATTAACACGATTAAAGCTTATGGTTGGGACGAGTGCTTCCTATCGGCTAGAGATGTGGGCAAGGTGACTCTAGTCGGGGAAGCTCTGTATAATTTCGATGTCGTCGTTCCAGCTCTACGAGCCTTGGGGCACAGGGTACAAAAAGAAAACACAGGGCGGAGCGTGCAGATACCCGCGCATGCGCGGACTAGGGCCGGTTATCCCTGCTGCGTCTCAATGCTAGCGATTGTTTCAGCTATGGGGCACAGCAAGCAGGGGCCCTAGAGTGGTTCGAAATTGCTCCTTAAAGCGTGCCACCTAGAGTGACAATTAATTGTACTCAGCGACGAACATTGGGCGTGGCTACGGGGGAGAGCGGTGGCCGAACCTGGCTATGCGAGTTCTATAACGCAGTCCGATTACTATTCAGAGCATCGCCGGCGATAGAGTGTCACGAGGGCGCTAAATAGTTTACCCTAGCGATACATTCGCAGGACTACTTATTCCTAGGTTCATTCTATTGCTGCTGGCAATCTTATCTACCTAACAGTACGACTGACCGAAAGGGGGCAAGAGAAGAAGAAAAAAGGGGGGTAGAATAATTCATGGGATTTAGGCCGAGAGAACGCGGTCGTGGTGCTAGATGGTACGATACGCCCTTCTAGACCATTTACGGGGCCGCCCCCAGGGGCGAGCGCAGTTAACTAACATTTAATTGTCTCCTCAGTCGGTATTTTCCAAGGGGCATGGCGGGGGCACGTTTCACGGGCCGTACACACCTTGCCAGTCGGTTATCTGGTCTTTTCTGCTAGCCCAGGGGTCAGTTTGAGTAGGTGGGCGTGGGAGCCGTCGGCCCCGAACGCGTCTGCGTCTTTTGTTTTTTCTTTTGTTGCTGTTTCGTTGCCTCTCTCTATTCCCTATTTTCTTTTCTTATCACACTGCAGTATTGCAGTGTCTCAACTGCACTGTAGTGCAGTTAAGTTATCATCGACTTAGTAGTCGATGTTGTTGTGTTCCTATGGCTGACTGGTTAATACATATGATTCTGCAGCGGGCTTAAATTCCCCGTGCAAGATCGAATCAACACAAGGGCAAAACAAAAAAGAGACATGAAATAAACTAAAGCGTGATCGTGCTCAGTATATAGTCTAACGGGCAACTCGGGATAAATGCAAAAACAAGCTAAACTCAGCGATCGATTTGCTTCAAAAAGAAAGGGGGGTTTTGCACTCGCTCAGTTTGGGGCCTAACCGGCCGGGGCGTGTCCGGTAGTTTTCTTTACTGAGGTGGGAAATAACTAATTTTTTATTTTGGTGGCGACACCGATTAATTATGGCGCGGGGGCCTATTGTCGGCTTCTTTAACTATACTTAATTTCGGGCCTTGGACTCGAGAAAAAACCTCGTCATTATATTATTGTGAACACCGGTAAGCTTAATTGCTTTAACAAAGCAGTCATTTAGGGTCCGAAACTGGTGTATTACCACTAAACGAAGCGTTATCGTCACCGATCGGGGTCGGCAAAATTTTGAACGGCTGGAGCCTTATTTCCCTAGCTCCTTATTCGATCACACTGAGGTCAGGATAGTCACCTAATATTTCTCCGGTCAGTCGTTCTGGTAAGGTTTGGGTTCGAATGAACTGCCTATAAGATTCATCTAAGCGATCTAAAACCAGTGTCGAATAATCAGATCAAAACGATTCTTAAACAGCCTTCCGCGTAGACAGGAAACACCTTAAGCTCAAACTGGCGTACTTAGAATTTGTTTCGTCTTTTGTGAACCCAAATTTTCTTAGCTCAGCAGAATAAAAGAAATTTGTAGGGCTTCCTAAAGCCCGACGGAGGCTAGCCCTCCGTCCCTAATCTGCGTTTCTGTTCAAGCCCAAACACGGCATGGGTGTTGAACAATCCACTACGCTACAAATTTAGAAACCATAGTAGCAAACCATTGAACAAGTCCCTATTTCTATGGCGTGCACGCTCAAGAAGGTTTTACCGTGGTCGGCTCAGGAATATTCGACAATCCTAACTCAAAAGCAGCACGTCATGTAAAACCTGGACGAGAAACGCCCATTTTGATTTGTCTTACCTATGACCACGCGGAACCAGAAAGACTTCGACTTGGTTGACCAGTCCTCACACCGCTCTGTACGGGTGTACCCTAAATCGCTTAATGCCTCCTGCATCGAAACTCGCTTCTAAAGGCTGATTCCAGTTAAATTTGTGCGTAGCATTTCTGAGGGGACGGGGTGGGCGAAACCCGAAAGCGAATGATTCTACCTAGGGGCGAGAGAGGCGCTACGTTCATGAGATGCCTAAACGAACGGCCTGTTACTCTTCATTCGGCTGGGAAACTAAACCCCTGCGTCCACTAGACCTTCAAGTACTTACGAACTTTGATTCCTGGGGCAGCACCAGCTGAACCCCCTTCGCGAGGTGGGTACCTTCGCGGGAAATCCTCAGTCCATCGAGTCGATCCAAAGCAAAAACCGAGAAAAAGAAAAACAGAGCCGAATCAAAACCGTGAACAATAAGCAATGCGTCGGAGCCGGTCAGTAAAGTCGACCGAACTCCGCGCTGTCGAAGTCCAACTGATTCGCTGAGTCGACGCATTGGTCGTCGCCTCGAAATTTTCGCCCATGTTGTGGGATGGCGAGCCACCCAATCGTCGTTAG
Source organism: Trileptium ribeirensis (assembly GCA_030248225.1). Taxonomy (NCBI): domain Eukaryota; kingdom Metazoa; phylum Nematoda; class Enoplea; order Enoplida; family Thoracostomopsidae; genus Trileptium; species Trileptium ribeirensis. Next base: position 21,657 of record JASANE010002712.1, read on the forward strand.
TCGTCGTCCGCCCACATTTTTCAGGTCTTCCCTCGTCGTCCAATTGGGGAAACTTCCGGAAATTCAAATTTCGACGGCTACCGTAAGCCGTCGATGTCCTTAGAGAGGTTCGGCTTCAACTAAATTTGCCGACATCAAGTTTGAACCTCCGAGCACTCGGAGGTCGGCCATCTGCGATTTTAGCCCATGTTTTCCCATGAAACTTGAGCTTTTAAGCCTCAACTTCCAGCAATTAGTGCCGGATGTTCGTTGAAATTCGAATCTTATTAACTCGATTTCCTGTCCTGGATTGGTTGGGTCAACATCGTCGACTTCCGGGACACTCGATCTCCAAAGATTTTGAATTTATTTGCTCGTCTTCCATTGTTCGGCCCGCCAACTCGTCGTGCCACGCAACGACCAGCAATCGGATGAAGCGCTAATTGTTCGGCGGCGCCATCTGCTGCGTCGCCTTTGTGGTTTCGACTTGCCGCCCTCCTAATTAAGCTGGATTTTACTTAGAAGATGACCCTCGCTCATGAGGACATCGTGAAACATCAGGAAAAATCAAGCTTATTTGAAATTTTCATGCGACTGCCTAAGCTGACAGAGAGGTCGCTCGAGTATACACATAGAACACACAGCACAACGCCACCACCACCACCAACAACAACAACAACAACCGACCAAACAAATCGGTTAGAGGAAGCGACAAAAGAAAACAAGCGAAAAAGAAAGGACAGCGAGGTCACGGCGAGAGCGAGGCAGTGGGACAGGGAAAAGCTGGGGATTTTCGAGGGGCTGGGGCGATATTCGGTCCCCGGACGAAAAATGGGGCCGATCGATACCAAACATGAGGGGGAAGACGTAATAACGGGTAGGAACCCACCTATGGGTTTCCATGTATATAAGTATGGGCGTTTAGCGGGCTCTCCTACGTTAACGGTTGGGCGAAGCGGCCCCCGCTGGGTATCGTTGGACTCGCCGGCAAACAGCGATTCCAATGAGGGGTGATATCGCTGCCTGAGCGGCAGGGGCAAAAATGGTACTAAAGATTACAACGATTAGAGAGAGTGGCGGCTACGGTAGGGCGCGCTTTCGCCGACTGTCCCGGGTTAACGGGGCGGCAGACCATGACCCGCCGGATATTTTTGGAGATATCTCGTCGAGACGAACCCAATGAGGGACGGTTCGCCCATTTTGGAGCTGAGAGAAAAATGTCGAATCATCTGTGCCCACTAGTGGTTGGCAACAGAGATTTAGGCACTTTTGAGTGACTACAGCGGGTCAGCGGGGATACGGGCGCGGTCCGGCGCACGTCGTTGGACTCACCTAGTCCCTATGAACAAAATGAGGGGTCGCATGCACCATCTCAGAAATGGGGTGGGACAACGGGGATGTCGGAAGGTGGGGGCTTGCATTAGTTGCATGTCACACTGAGGTACTAGGAAGAAGGGGCAGTTTTACCTAAATTGTGCTTGGGGAGGGGCGTTCACGGTTGTGAAGGACAGCATAGGGGCCTTATACTCGTACGCAGTTGGCTAAGAGGCACACGCATACACACATATATAGTATGTTATAAATATATGGAAGGTAATAGTCCTGATTCTGCTTCGACAAACCAACCTAGCATAGGTAGCGGTTGTCTTTATACGTTACGAGCCAGGTTCAGACGTGTCCGGGCGATTTTGGTGTTCAGCACTAGTCCTCAGAATGTTCTACCGGTATGCTCCGGTTATTCACCGGATAATACTGCCCTAGACGGGTGCGGGCTACCAAATCAACCCGATATCCGTCGTTCTTTTGTAAGGTTAAAAGCTGCCGTACATGTAAAGTTAGTTGGTTGCGAATGGTGATTTCCCGTGACCATTGCTTAGTATGCAGCTAAAACCAAGTAAACTTAATATTTTTGATTTCTGTCTTAATAAATATGTTAACTTGAACGTGCAGCCAGGGGCCTCCTATTCCCGAACGGTCATAACCGTCAAAGTTTTAACGTATAATGACAGCTGGTTGGGGTTCGGCGTGATTCTTTTTTTCCTGTTGGTAGGGGCTCCATATTCAGTCTTACGCGTCGGTTGGAGCAACTTAGCTTTCTCTGGTTTGTTTGAATCGCAACACTCGTCCCGTTGAAAGTTTAAAACGATGCACCGATAGAAATGGCATTTTTATACAACACGATTCACTAATGAAATACGATTCACTGATACAATACGGCATCGCTTACACAAAACGATTTTCCGTTAAAATACGATTCACGGATGCAATGCGGTATGTTACACAATACGACAATTCACGGTTAAAATGCGATTCATGGATAAAATACTGTATTTCTATACAATTCGATTCGCTGATAAAATACGATTCACGGATAAATACGACATTTTTACACAAAACAATTCACGGTTAAAATACGATTCATGGATAAAATACGGTATTTCTATACAATTCGATTCGCTGATAAAATACGATTCACGGATAAATACGACATTTTTACACAAAACAATTCACGGTTAAAATACGATTCATGGATAAAATACGGTATTTCTATACAATACGATTCGCTGATAAAATACGGGATTTTTGTATAAAACTGACCCGGGTTATCAACGTGCTCCAATACTATTTTGGGTGCGGGAATCATGAAAATACTCGCAACGGGGCCGGAGCGGTCCCGTTACAATAGCTCATAAACGGGTGAAAAATGTCTCTCATGATGTGTTCTAGAGAACTCGGTGTAGACAAATCTACGCTACGTATTATTTGTACAGTTAAATCATGTTTTTGCCATTTTACGCTATATTAACTTTATAATATTACTTAAAACAAGAATAACCTATAACTTAACAAGAACATATGTGGAATGAATTAACCAATTTTACTAAAGCGAATTTTAGTACAATGCTGTTTAAAGGTTCTGCGTGTACGTGATCATACATTTGACTGCACGAGCTTCCGTTCGTAAAAGCTGTTGGATCATCATTAAAGATTGTAACGTGTTAACAGTTCGATTTAGAATTTGTGTCAGTTGTGCGAAAAAATTGCAGTTAAAGTGAAATCTCTAAATTGTTATATCATAAGATACCTGAGTACCTGGCGTAGTGTTATTTTTATATTCTTCCAGTGAATCCGATATTCCAGTTTTGTGGGAAATTTTATTCAAAATTTCAGCAAATTTTAGTTCCTTTCCAGTGACAGACGTGTCATTTGCCCCAGAGCTGGTATTAAATTTATGTCCATGTTACCTTAAATTACCTAATGCTTCTACTGCAGTTCACTACAACCTATCAAATCAGGGAAACCTCGAAAATGTAATATTTGGATTGTTGAACAGTGTTTAACTCTAAAGTTTGACCTTTTGTTAAAGCTTCGCAAAGTCAGCTTTTCAATATTGCTGACATGCTGAACCTACCTCAATGTAGTAAATAGGAATTGAGATGGTATCGAGCACTGACTTGTTATTAGTTATTTATGTAACAGGCCCGTTCCGGCCCGTTACGTGTGTTTTACAGGGTTTCAATGTCGAAATGGCCTAAACGTGTCTTAAATCGAACCAGATAGAGGTTACGGGGATAAGGTTCTCACGTGTTGCCTGGTGTCATGGCTATTGTTAATTGCTTGGTTTGTTATCGGTATATTTGCCTTGTTTGCCGTTGATATGTTTTGTTGTTGGTATGATTTTCGGCCATTGCATGTTTATACTTTATCATCGGGTGTCATGACGGACGAGTTCATCCAGACAAGTGGAATGTTTGATTAGGGTAAAGGTACGAATCTAGAAAAAAATAGAAAAGAGCGTCTAACTGGCACTGAGAGGGAAGATCTGAACGGAACCCGACTGCTTCCCCCATTTCCCTATTGGAAATTCAAAATTTAGACCGTCCGGGAATAGGAGGCCTTTGACGATTTAAGGGGTCGGAAAGTAATCTACATCAGGATTATCAATTTTACCTGGTTCATGCGAACCATAGCTTAATGGTCGCAAAAGTAAGCTGAAACAAATGGGTTACGGTAGTTTCCGACTATTCGGAAATAACGGACCTCGGGCCTGTTTATCGGCCCGTAACCGTTCAACGGTCCAGATTTACCGAAAATGTCCCGAGTATCTTTTGGTAAAGAATTTTCAGGGCTCTCGAACGAGCCCGAGACATCCCAAATTGCTTGAGGATTTCGTGAGATATTCTACGGACAAACGGGTAAACATTCAATTAACAGCCATTACTTACGCTAGGTTTGGCTGGTGACCAGGGTCCCGAGTGGACCTGATATAGGCCTATACGGAAATATAGTTATGCATATATATGTGTACTGCTTGATCTTCGTGACTAGCTGTGTCTGTGTGTCCGCCCCGCCATACCAAAACCTTCCTTTTTATAGCATCTTTTAAAGCCTAAATTGCTTGACCACCATATTAACAATTGGTTTTTCTGGTTACCATCGGATCAGTGAGTGAACGCACGAGTGTTTCCAAGTAATCCACCCATCTAGGCATCTGGCGAGGCCACTCGGGTCTCGATCCGACCAGTCACTCCGCCGCTAGATCACTCATTTCCCTGTTTTATACCGTACCACGGAAATTCAACATAAAATTCCGCTTGTTCTGTACCAACTCCGTATTTGACCCCCGGCCCTAAACGTGCTCATGCGACCCCTCATTTTATTCGTCTGCTCCTGGCGAGCACAACGATATCCGGCGGGTCTTTGTCCGACTTCGCGTTAGCCCCTTATGACCGATAATGTGCCCCCCCAATTTGGCATACCGACTGCAAGTGGGTACAGACCGACCGAAAATTTAACCCCAACTCAAAAGTAGGCATAATGCCCCTCATTGCATTCGTCGCGTCGAGACATCTTCAAATATGCCCGGCGGGTCTCCGTCAGGCGCCCCGTTAACCCGGGACGGCCGAAAACGTGCCCCCACCTTTACCGACACTCTCTTTATTAGGTGTGATTTTAGTCTTCCCAAGGCGAGTTCAACGATGCCCGGCGAGCGTCGCTCCGCCCAGCCGTTAGCGAGGGAGAGCCCGTTGAAACCCCGTATACTAATATATGTCGGAACCCAAAATTGGGTCCCGACCCGCCACTGCGTCTACCCCCCTCGTGTTTGGTATCGTTCGGCCCCGTTCTCCGTCCTGGGACCGAATTTCACCCCAGCCCCTCGAAATTCCCTCGGGAACCCCCTGTCCCGACTCCCTTCCCGTGTCCCTTCCTTTTCGTCCTTCCTTTTTCTCGACTCTCCTTAACCGACTTCTTTGGTCGGTTGTCGTCGCTGCTGTCGCCATGCGTGTGTTATGTGTGTGTGTACGTGTGTGTATGTGTATGTGTTGTTGTTGTTGTTGTTGTTGTGTTGTGCTAATGTTGTTGTGGTTCTGCATGTTTCTAGTGTGGACTCGAGCGACCTTTCTGTCGCTCAGGTCGTCTGTGTGTCTCATGTGTAATGTGTGCTCATGAGTTGTGTATGTGTATGTGTATGTATATATGGATAAAATATATATATATAATATATATATATGTATGTAATACGTAGGACAATACAAAAAACAGGACACACGGGGACAGGACATACAAAATTTTCTTAAATTCGTGAGTTTTACGGACGGACTGGACACATAGGACTAGGAATGATGGGGGGGTAGGTTTAGGGCCCTCTCGTGGGTCCTGAGAGTTCCCGAATAGGACCCCCGATGGGTCAAAAGATATATAGGAATGGGTTGCACCCATGATCGTGAAATCGACTCATTCCCACCTTAGGTTCCCCCCTTTCGGGACGTCCGAAGACGTCCTGTCGGGACATTTGAAATTTAGCTAGGAATGCTGAGAATGCTAGGAATGTTTGGCTTTATCTTGTAAGCCAACATATAGACGTGCAATGTTTGCACGTCTATCCATGGATAGGGCGATAAAATTTAGCCCCATATGCCCTCCAAATAAGCTTAATTAGGTGATGGATGAGGCAGCTAACTCGCTAAATAGCAGAAATTTGGCTTCGAATCGGCGAGTTAGCTGGGTGAAAATTTGATGGATGAGGACCAGAACACCAAAAAGACATATCCCAGCTTACTCTAAGCACTTTGCATGGCGAAAAGATTTAAAATTTTGAAAATTTGACGGGTGATTTAGCAGCTTTCGTGGGACATTTGGGGGATAACGTCCAAGCTAAGTTAGGTAAGAGGTTTAAAAGATCTGAGTAATGAGTTTTCGACAAGTTTCTGACAAGAATTTGGGACTACAGATGGGGTAAAATCGGAAATTTTGGGAGAAAACTCACAGATGGTCGACCTCCGAGTAATCGGTGGGTTCAAGTTTGATGTCGGCGATTTCGATTGAAGCCGACTTTCTCTAACGGGGACCCAGGGTTTACGATAGCTGTCAAAAATAAAATTCTGGGAATTTTTCGATTGGGCGCCCGGGTTTGACCTCAAAAAAGTGGGCGTTAAAAGAACGTCGCCGATTGGATAGCGACAAAATCGCTATCCCCCAACATAGCTGGAAATTTTGAAGCGACGACTACCGCGTCGTCTCTTCGAATCAGTTCGACTTCGGCAGCGCGGAGTTCGGTCGACTTTACTGACCGGCTCCGACGCTTGGATTTTGTCGTATTTATTTCGCAACGAGTTTGCTTTCCCGTGCTTTCTTGTGTTTTTGCTTTCGATTGGCGTTTGGAATGGAATTCGGCCGACGGAGGACCCGTGTAGACGCCCTTCTGTCTCGCGGAAGGGGACTGGCGGTTGCTGTCCCGGATCGAACATAGTAAGTGGGGAGGAGAACCAGAGCGCATGGGGGTTTATTTTCCCCATTTGTGGTCAAAATGTAACAGATCCTTGTTCATTTGAGTAGTGGTCGCGCAAGTTTACCATCGACAGTTGACCAGACGCCCGTCGGAGGACGTCTTAGTTTTACATGCTAGCTGATTCCCCACTTTTGCATGTTTCTTGACAAACCTCCTTCAGTCGAGTTTCGTTTTGAGCATCCTGGGCGAATGCACGGAAGGTGTTAGGTTGGGGACAACAAAGTCGAAGTAGTTCTGATTCCCCGTGGTCATAGGCAAACCAATCACAAATGGACGCCTCTCGTCCATGCTTTGACATGATTTATTTCTCTAGAGTGAGGACTCGTGAAATTTTCCTGAGCTGACCACGGTAAAAGTTCATCACAACACCATAGGGACTTGCAGTTTTCCTTGTTTCTGCTCATGTTTATGGTTTCCAAACTTTCAGTTTAGTGGACTGTTCGATGCTCATGCCGCAGCTTGAGCTCGGACCGACGTTGCAATTAGGGACGGAGGGTTAGCTTCCGTCGGGCTTTAGAAAGCCCCAAAATTTCAGTTATCAGGACGAGTTAAGAAAATTTGGGGAACTCAAAAGACTGAACAAATTTTAGGAATCTCAGCTTAAGCGTAAGGTTTTGGCACTCCGCAAGGAGCGATTTTCTTTGACACGGTCTTCGTATAATCGGCATAATCTCATATTCGATTGATACATTGTTAAGACGGTCATTAATAGCGTTGCATAGGAATCCGCCGCCGAATTCGCGAGCCCTCAACAGCTCTCTCACGACCAAACTTACTAGGCAGTCGCTTCACAATGTTTGCACCGAAATCGCCTTGGTTCGATTATTAAGTTTACTCACGTTCACCATAGTACGCAGACGTGGTTAGGCTCGGCAATAGTAAGTAGGAAAACTCCTCGCACCAAAATGAACCATTGGCATGATTAGTGATTACAATCCACCACTGTGCCCGTTTCCAAAAGCCCGGCACCGGGCCCAGCCCCTAAATAGTGAAATTGAACTATAACACCCTCTTTGCAATAAAGCAAAATCGCGACCGCTCGCGGTTCGTGTTGACCCCAAACCGAGGAAGTGCAAAACCCCTTTTTCTTTCTAAAGCGACTTGATCGCTGAGTTTAGGCATGTTTCTATTTTATCCCCGATTGCCCGTTAGGCTATGTACTATGTATGTCCTTGGTTTGATTTTTGCTGTATTCTCTCTCCTTTTTTCAGTTTCCCTTACTAGGTTTTGATCCTGCACGGGGAATTTAAGCCCGCTGCAGGAATTTCAGTTTTAACCACTCGACCATCGAGGTCTGAGTGAAATTAATAAAATTTTAGTGATAACTCGACTGCACAATTTCGACAGTGCAGTCGAGTCACTGTACAACGACAACGTGTACAGTACTTTAAGGCAATAGGATAAGTTAGGGAGAGTGAACACAAAAGACGAGAACAACAGCAAAGGAAACAGAAGAAACAAAAGAAACCAAGCAAGGAGAGAGGGAAAAGAAAGAAACCAAAGCAACAACGACCAACAAAAAAGGGGACGCAGATGCGTCCGAGGACGAAACGCCCCTTGTTCCCGACCCCAAGACTAAACGCACCCCAGAGTGCAAACCCAGGCCCGATTATAGTCTAGGCACGGTCACCGACTCGAAAATGTTAGAATAGCTACATTGGTCGCCTCGGACATTGTCCAAAACGACGACGGCTCGTGCAAGCGTCTGTGTCGGTAGTTGAAAAGTTGCTATAGGGATAACGCTCATGAGCTAGCAAAACTGTGTCCTATGCGAGTATAACCTAGCTCACTTAACACAATCCCCGTTTTGGACTGCCGGAGACACCAAGACGAAGTTATAGTACATTATTGCACAACCTGTCCTAAGGACCAAACGCTAGGAGAAACTCGGTAGGTCTGCGAGTTAGGATTTACTGGACTCAGACGGCACACCGGACAAGGTTTATGTTATTGGACGCCCGCATAGACGCCGCGCTCACGGTTTGATGATTGTCAGTACCCGATTGTTTGTACCATAAGTAATCATTGATTTTTCGCCGTGTTTCAACTTGTACATTGGACGATTTTATTTATGCAACTATGCTTAACGTTTGTCGTGGGTCCATGCCTTTCCGCGTACCCCGATTCCTGCTCCCGTTTGACTAAAACTATAGGGTAAAAAGGGGGCAAGCTACCATTTCTCCCGCACGTTCCTCTAAGAGTGTGGGACGCCCTGCGTTATCCAGAGCGAGTTTCGAAGCATGCCAAAACACATAACCTGAGTTATAACGGACTTAGTTGAACGCCTCGGTTATAGATTTTGGTCCGGTATTTTTCCGGGAACATATTCGCTCGCACCGCCTCGCTCCCCGACTGGACGCGGACAAAGGAATGGGCGCGTACGACTGTTTCACGGTTTCTGTTTGCATAATGCCACAAACTTTTGTATCTGATTTGTACAGTATATGACTTGAAATAAAACGTTGAAAATCACCTAGCGTCCATTGTTATTTATACGTAGGCGTAATAAAGACGTCCGACGGACAGGGCCAACTCCGCGTGTCACGGCTTGACGAGGGAAGTATTCCAAGCCCTGACACGTGCAGTTCGCCCCCAGTATTTGTACTTGGAAATGACAGAATTGTAGCGAGAGTGTTCCTCACAATTTGGCAATCGAATTCGCTCGTGAAATTAATGTTCGCAACTAGAGACAAAATTTATTCGGAAAAATGTTATCCCTAAAACGGATAAATAGGTTCTCAGGATACCAAGTAGATAATCCGACGTTAAACTTTCAGGGCATGTCGGAACCCTGTGGGGGCCACACAAGCTACACCGAATCAAGTGTTCGACTAGGGATATGTTAAGTGCAACTCAAATTTCCTTCTGCAAACCCAAAATTATCATGCATTTCATTGCAAATTCACTAGACAAAACAACTTCCTTTAGATTAGGACAGGGAATATTGGTTTGACATTATGACCTGTGAGCAGGTTTCGGTGTCAGCCTCCCTGGGGGACCTCAGTGATCATACCAGAATACTAGACACGTGCGCAACCAATCGGGCGGGGTCCGAACACACCCCGTGAAGCGCGCCTGCGGCCTGCTAAGCTCCGTAACTTCTTGGGTCTGACCAAGAAAAGTGGTTAAAGTTCAGAACTTAGGGTCCGCCCTTGAGGTTATGATAGCCGGGGTCGTAAGGGCATGGTGTTAGGAAGTTGCGCCATGCAGCTGCGTCACCGTTATTACAATAAAGAAAAAAAAAACCAGCCAACCAAAACACGAAAGCAAAAACAAAAAAAAAAAAAAACAAAACAAAAACGAAAAACGCCCAACAAAACACAACCCCCGAGCGATGGTGACATGTCCGTAGCTTTAGGTGGCGATGGCGAAGCTATGAGCGTATTAATCTTCTTTAACTTTCCATCAACTATTGGTATACTGATATGCTAATATATTACCGAAATTCCGCAAGTACGAATGCATTGTCACATGAACAGGCCGCTGTAATTACCTTATTCTGGGCTCTGGAGACGCAAGTAGTCAGCAAACCGATAATGCGTCGGCCGGCCCAAAAGCAATCTGGCTGTTGACCTTAGTCAAAAAAAATAAATCAGTAAATTACGTGAATTAAGATTACCCTTCGACGTTTAAGTGATCCCTACGCCACCTTTGCTGCACACAAGCTTTCGGTTGCGACAACGTTTATCTACCGTTTATTTCTGTTCTGTGTTTGACAAATCGAAACCATCATTTTTAGCAAATATCCATAACCAAAGCAGTGTACATTTCTATAATCCGAATTTCAGGATCGGCGTCACACGAGTGACGAGGTAGCGTTTTTATGGAAGGCAGGTAATAGGCGTCACTATTATAAATAAGGCCCCCTTTTACCCATATATGCCGAAAACCTGGTAACACAAGCTGATGAACCTGAATCCGATCCAGGGCGATCCGGGTAAACCTTTATGCATCAAGATGTATCACAGGACGTATGGCAGTATAGTCTAAATCAGTTCCCATAACTCTTCGTAGTAGTGTGAGAAGTTAGCACAGTGTCGGTGTACTGGGGATAATTGCTAGGATGAATTTTCTTGCAGTGGGCTGCAAGTGCTCTGAGTGAGTGGACACTTGCCCTTCACTCATGATATTTATGAGGACTTGACCGTACGTTAAGGAAAGTTGTATTCTAGTTACCCGTGCAAGTCTGAGGCCACTAGACTCGTACTGTTACTTATGTCCTAAAATACTTTTTTCAGGCTCGCGAAACCCTCAAATTGCAAACCCTCAGGTTTAATAACCAACCAATAAAGTAATAACCATTTCGATAGTATCGCTAACTGACCTACAATAGGTAAGCAATAACAAAGACTCCACTAAACCAAATTACCAGGTAATTTCGTCAGTGGCCAATCAGTGGTACCATCACGTTTGCTGGTCATCGTCCTCTACGGCTTTTACTCAGCGACCGCAAATCAGAAATTGTAGCGATTCGAGCACAACAACCACTGCTAATAATACAGAAGTAAACACGCTAAGCGTGGACACCATTCGTGTGTTGCTCGCTACATGAGGAAATCTATTACCCGCCGGCCCAAGATTTAAGCGCATACCAGGCCCGGCAAGCGGTACCGCAAGATCCAACACTCAGCTATTTGCTCCGCTGTCGTAGACAACCAAAAATTGCATCGCGAGTGTCACGGAGATACAATTGCCACGAACTTCAACTTTTGCGCGACCAACTGTCGCACACCGAAGTGTTGCACGCCCAATTGTCGAGCACCGAAATGTTACACGTCCAACTATCGCACGCCCAAATGTCGTATGTCCAGCTGTCGCACGATCGATTGTGGCACTCCTAAGAGTAGCATGCCAAAGTACCGCATGCCCAAGGGTCGCGGACGTCGCGCGCCCAAGTTTCGCGACGCCCTACTACAGCAATACAAAATGCTGCACACCCAAATGTCGAACGCTAATTGTGGCACCGTCAAATGACTAGTGATCGGATAACCAGGCAACACGAAATTTGCAAAAAACATTAAAGAACTCTTACCATAAAGGAATTCTCGTTTTCTTAGAGCATCCACGCGACATAAATAACGGCTCTCGCCACTCTGCGTACAACCAGGAAGGGGGCGGATGAGAACATAGTAATGTTCCGGCCTGACTCGCCAGGCAGGTTGGGGCCTTGCCCGTCGACAATTTCCAACTCATAAAAAACATGATGTTCCCACTATGTAGTTTCTAGTTTCAAATCAATATATTCAAACTGAGCTTATTTTATCACTTGCCAACGGGAACAAATAAGCTTCCGATCCGAGGTTAGCAAATTTTGAAAGATGCAGCACTAAATTTGACAGTGTTCGCCTCAACAAATCATGCGGTGTGCAGTCAATGAAATACGTAATTTAACCGTATTTCTGGCAAAAAAATTTTAAAGCTATTTTGCATACATTACCTACCATTTTCTACACGTTTTTGCTAGCAGTTTTCAACGATTCAAAATTAAATCTTCAAAAAATCCATGGTTAATATGTAACAATTGACCTGATAAACTTCTTCCAGGAATGTAATAGAATTATTGAAATTTTTCGTTCCATAACCTCAAGTCTTTATTTATATCGATATTACTAAAGCCCCTAAGCCTAAGTATATGGCAGTTCATTTTTTCAGCTTGGGTTTGCAATTGTTTAAGGTTCTCTGTGATTAAGCAAAATAACTGGAAGGAATTCATGAAGCACAAAATTGTAGCAAAACCGCTTTCGTCTAATGTGTAATATTGCAGATTTCACAGAATAATGAGTGCAAAAAGTGGGCAGGTTTATCTTTAACAGCCGTTTGCAAGAAACTAAAATCTCTAATGGATGGTTATATGATATTTTAATTTCTTGCAACCGGCTGCTAGAGATTTTTGTCTATAATGACTGCTCGTTTGATATTTAAATTTCTAATAGATAGCAGTAAGAGACTTCAGTCTTATATAGATACCCAATAAATGCAAAAATCTCTACCTAACTGTTAGAGACTAAAATATCTTGCAGCTGGCCTTACAGATTATTGTCTCTAATGGCTAGCCGTTAGAAACTTTTGTCTCTTACAGCCAGTTATAAAATACAGATGTCTCTAATAGCTATCCATTAGAATTTCAAATATCTAACGGTTGGCTGTAAGGGATTTTTGTATGTTACAACTGGCTGTAAGATACAAAAGTTTCCAACAGCTGGCCATTAGAAACAAAAATGTGATACAGATTAAGTCAAAATTAGATTCAAATTGAGTTAATGTTAAGCTTAAAGCTAAGGGTTAAAAAGGATCGTCTCAGTCAGTAGTCAAAATGTGAGTCAAAGTTTTTGGTGTGTATTAAGAATAACACGTATTTAGGCTTTCCATAAACACATAAATGATTCTGTATATGCAACATATCTTGGCATGTATGTGAGAATAACAACAAACAGAAATTGATATTATTTAACCTGGAACATATATCGTAGGATAGGGAGGGTTGCGTAATTTTAGGATGCAAAGCGGTGCAGATAACACCACACCACACTGAAGCAGATAACTATGCGGTATTCACATTGTTTCCAACTCAACGATTACAATAGTTCATATCAAATATTTGAGCGTTGCCTCTGCTTTAGCTTGAAGCGTTAGATGCGTTCTTGGGTATATCCAAACATTTCCTTGGCTCTCTAACGCGTCTGTCTAATATTAATATCGTTAAATTCGAAGTGCTGCGGTCCCTCCAAGCATATAATATTCAGTTCATAGGCATGGTATGCAGCCATATTCAAAGCATGGTAAAGTTTTTGTTGGATTGCACTTCGCAAACTCGCTGCAACATTTTGTGGATCATCGGGTTTGTTATGATCGATTTCCATATAAGTTGGGTATGTGAGTACCCCGGTGCACCACAAACAAACACAATTTTAAACACTAGAAACATTTTTAAATGCAAGGATCCAGTGGCCGTAGACGAAACAAAGAGAACAGTTTTAAAACAGACCATGTGTCATATCTGAATTTGATAGAAACTGGATTGCGTTTGGAGCTTTCTTTGGCACTCACTGGCTATAGTATACAGCAAGTATTAGTTGCGGCTAGCCTTTATGTATGCGGTGTCTGCGTTACAAAGGATCAAGCATGTGAAGTTCTGTCTACCCTCAGCCAATATCTGTTATATAGGGTCTTCGACATCATAGTGTTCCTAAACGTATTAACGTTATATTATACAAAGGTAGTTTTTCTGTCGTCATTAGTATAGGGTACATTGCGTCATGAAACTTTCGAAAACGTGGTATCCGTAACACCATTTCGTTTTTGCACTTTTTTGTACTATATTTGCGTATAGTTTCCTTGGAAACTGTTTGCAAAATTACGCAATAGGCAGACCGCCAAACCCCCGCCCACTGGCTGACTAGTGTGTTTGCGTAAAAAATACCTGATCAGCACAGAAGAATTGAAAACTTTTATTCAACTTTAGGGACTAAGCAGTTCCAAACGAAGCAAGCTCTACTGTGGAATATTTATCGCTTTTTTCACAATACCTCCACATATTGGTGTCTTTCAGCAAAGTGCGGTAATAATTTGTTGCTGTTTTGAGGATCAAAATTAACCAAAATGAGGTTACGAATAGAATCAATGCAATTGTAATTGCAGCTAAAAACGATCCAGTCATGCACAATCCGTATTCACCCCCGCCTTTCTCTTTAGTGCAGTGATGATCACACGGATGAGCCATTTGGTCTACGCTACTTGGAAGGGAGCGCTCATAAGGCTCATGCTGATCGTTCATCGTTATAACCTGATCATGCAAATTTCTATCATCCGAATCTAAAGTTCTAAATCCATATGTAACATTGACGTTACGAATCAAAGTTGCGTTGTCGGTATCATGATCCGCAGCAGTTACAATGTCAGGCAATGACACACCTCGTTTACCTCGACTGTATCCAAACTGTTCAGGACAGTAAGGTTGCCGACAAACATCTGCGGCATTCTGCAAATAGAAATGAAGAAATACATCAAGTCGAATATTACAATAATAATATGATTAACAGCTTATTATTTCATACTGCTAATATACCGATGCGTTCAGCCAGACTGAAAATGTAACAATCTAAAGGATTTTATAGCTCCGTAATCAGTTGTGTATGGCATAGCTAAGAATTTAGCGCATAAAAAGGGTATTCACGTACATGTTATTTACGAAAATTACCAAGACAAATCAAAATTTCTAAAATCATAGCACTATACTAACCTTCAGATTCTAATATTTACGGTTATATCTAAAACGTTGTATACTATAAATTTACATTACTAACATGACTTTTACGTCTATAACCAGATCGAAAGAAATTCAGCATTTGCATATACAGTCTTACTTCAGTTATGTTAACATTTGCAAACATATAGCACATACATTATAGGCCAGACTGGATAGGTCCAACAAAGCAAGAAACTGTGCTTACAACTATGCAATAGCGTCCATGCTCGATAAGTATCGTAAAACAAAGAGCTGAATATGATGCACTGCGAGACAGTTTACAAGACTTGCTTCACCGCTGCCCAGAACATGTTATGCAACGCTTCAGCTGAGCATGATTGTAGTAAAGCATGTCTGCATTATTTAACTGATAAAGTAGTAATAGTTGTAACTTTCGAAAAATTTACCAGTCTGATAAAGGCATCACGAATAAACTGAAAATAACCTTTTAATCTTTTGAAACAAATGCAGTTGTTTTAATAATTAAATTACATAATTTATTACTCCACCTTGAGTGAAATAGCAATTTGGCAGTTGAAAAATAGATATGAACGATCGGCATACTTGAACACGTGCGTTTCTTGACCAGCTTCAACGTTGGAAACGTAATCTAGATTCCTGATCAAATACTGGTCTCTCGAGCATCCTTGGTCGTCGACAAGTGTCACGGTCTCGCCCTAAATCTAGCATAAGCGTGAAGATATTTATTATAAGAAACCTTAGCAGATAACTTGACTGCTAATCGTTTTAGTTTAGACTTATTAATGATTATTTGTAATGTTTAACCGTGTATTTTTAAACGTTTAACAACAGAACCTTTTATATAACTTATGTGAAGTATCGTAATATTGACTTGTACATTTTCTCACAGGATTTGGCACATTATACACTCGAAAAGATACAAGTGATTAACCGTTCCAGGTATTAAACTATTAACTATTCTCACCGGACGTTCCCATCATTATAAGCGTGCACTGAGATACACATCCCAGGTATAAGTGTTGCAAAAGAGTCACTACATTTATCGCAGAACTATATATATTTTGGCCCAGGTATTACGTTGTATCGCTAGAAAAAGAAACACCCTACAGTGAGAGGTGGGTCGCTTCGTGGCGGCAGCCTCCTTACTTAAAAGACATAGTGTATATCTCTTCATAAAGACCTGAGCTTTGCTAAGGCAAGGTTGAGTCTTAGTATATCGATAGCAGCACGGCATGCCTCTCAAGGTTAGCTTGGCCCATATTTTAACAAAAGCCCTGTGTTTTCTTGACAGACACATTTTTGCCGTACCTTATGAAACCAAACATTGCTTCAAATTCGGAATTCCTCAAAATAATTTGAACGGTGCACCACTTGTTTTTATCTATTAATCGATTTGTCGGACGGTAGATGTCCAAGGTATGTACAGGGTCAGGTGGCAAATACCACAATTTTGAAGATCGTAACGTTCATAAGTCATATTTTCAGTAATTTGCAAAAGCCTTATTTTACATAAATTACGCAAACAAATACTACAAATTGTACACGTTAACAATGCTAATCAAATTTTTTTGCAATTTTGGTTTTCTGCAAATTTTCGATAAAATTTTCAGCGAAACGAACGTTTTTCAAATGAAAATCTTAAAGCACCTTGATTTAGTACTATTACGAGATTTAGATTATTAGAGTTTTACACCTTAAACACTTCGCTTAATTTTTTAAAGTGGGTTAACATGTTCAAATTTTTTAAAAATATAAAATCTAAGCATTGTTACTATCATCCACGCAAAAATTAGACCGGCAACAATACCGGAAGCACTTATAGACTGTTGCGATTGTCTACAAACTAAATAAAGTTACAGGCAGTGTATAAACATAATATCCTAACATTATACCGATTTAACCAGTATATGAGCAAGAATAATAACGAATAATGGAAAAGTCTGACTTAGCCAAGCTGTCAGTTCGAGCATCAAGGGTTAAAAGGCACCGAAGCATTGGAATCAACCGTTAAACACGTATTCCTACGAGTGTAGAAGAAGCATCAAGAACATGTTCACTGTGTGCCAAAGTATGTTTCAATATTTAGAATAGTATAGTGTTGCAACAGCGTAACGATGGTAAAATCATGCGGTGACAAACATTTTTTACCTGTCCATCATGAACAACACAGTCATGTACGAGCATGCAGTAAAGGTCTTTGTCATCCGTTTCACATACCCATTTATGATAAACGGGTTGACCCACATAAGCGTACCTGAAACAGCTACAATTCCATGCCAAATTTTTAATTCTTATTGTTACCAATCTGAATTTCAACATTAACACAGTTTGAGAATCCGTTTAGTAAACCACTATTTCATTATACGATGACACGCAACTAGACCATGATTCGGAACAAATCATATATATTCTTTCTCGGTGAAAATTTGATAAATTTACAAAATTCTGATTACATACCCAATGGAAATCTGCTGTATCAAATCAAAAATCAATTTATATAATCACTATCAAAAATCTGATTACATACCCAGCTGTAAAGCTTTTGCATTGTTAAAAACTTATTGTCATACATATTACTGTGTAATAATGGAAAACAGATTTCCCAACATTGGTGGTAAAAATTCTAACAAATTTTACTAGAACAGACTGCTTTCCGGGTGTAAAGAGCCGCAGAACGAATGTTTAAGAATAGGCTAATCACATATTATAGACCGTTATCTTCAAAATATCTACCCTTAAGTGTAACAGGACCGTTCCCGACGATTACGTGTGTTTTGCCAAATTTGGGGTAAACCACTCTGCAAGAAATAGAACTTGCATTACATATTGATTACAAGGGCAGGAACATTTTACAGTAGAAAATTTGGTATACGTTGAGTTAAACTTATCAGGGTGAAATGGTTATAGCATGCTGCATGGTGCCATGGTTGTGTGTAACAACAGTA
>JASANE010002714.1:0-151549 GCA_030248225.1 Trileptium ribeirensis
CATTGAGCCCTCGTCGATCGGCTCGACTAAATAATCCCAATGAGGACGAGGATGTTGTTCTGGTGGAACCTACGGAACTATTCGCAGTATCCGAGCGTGCGCAACGTAGGGGACATCGCACAGTATCTTACCACCGACAAGTCAATGCCATACACCACACAGACGCACCGCTGCTCATCAACGCTTTCATTTACCGGACACCAGTACTCACGTTGATCGATACAGGCGCGGACGTCTCTATCGTATCACAACATTTGGTAAGTAAGCTAGGCCTTCAGCCCCGCCCGGACGACTCGACACGGATAGTATCGGCTACCAAACAGGAATTAGCATTGGACGGTAGCATAAGTGTACCCTTATCAATCGGACCCATCAAGGTGCAGACAGAATTCTTTGTTACCCAAAGCGCTCCGTACCATTGCATTTTAGGAACAAATTTCTTGTCCCAACTGCCAAAATGCATCATAAATTTTCGCGAGCGCTGTTTAGAAATCGGCCTGGACGAGGAAGAAGCTAAAATACCCTTCGCAGGTTTAGAGCGTTATGACCCACCCTTAATAGCAGTGATGTGCAGGAAGCTCACCACCATCGAACCAAACACAGAAACGTTCATCAACGCTATCGCCGAAATTGCTGACACAGGCGTAGGACCCGCTCTATTTGTCCCCGCTCCCGAAATGACGGATATCGCAATGGCACACGCATTAGTGCTTAGGAGTCAACGGACCATACCGATCGCAGTAATCAATTTTGGTAACACACCGGTCACCATATACTCAGGACGAGTTATGAGTATATGAGTCAAGAGTCAAGCTCAACAGGGTCTTCTTTCCCCGCCGACTTCGCGGTGCCCGTTCCCACCGCTGTGGTTTCGCTAGATAGTCGATAGGGACAGTAGGAATCTCGTTAATCCATTCATGCGCGTCACTAATTAGATGACGAGGCATTTGGCTACCTTAAGAGAGTCATAGTTACTCCCGCCGTTTACCCGCGCTTGACTATTGGGCACGTAGGGGTCATGAGCAATCCCACAATACAATTCCTTAAGGATACGAATCAAAATTTGATACGATATGAGGAACATAAGGAGGCTAAACAGCTAAACCATATCACTACCCACCCCGAGAGGATTATTGAGCACATCGAGGCAGGCAAGCGTTCCATTGATCATGAACGGGCTCAAACCGTATTGAGTAAAATAGACTTTGACAAGACACTACTATCTCCCTTCGAACTAAAACAACTGAAAACTGCAATTGCTGAAAATGCGGACGTATTCAGCACGCATGATTTTGACCTAGGACGATATACTGAACACCGACACCGCATAGAAACTGGGGACGCAAAACCAATCAAACAGGCATCATACAGGTTGGCGCATTCCTTACGCGAACCACTTAGGGAAGAACTAAACAGTATGTTAGACGCAGGCCTTATAGCCCCATCAAGTTCACCTTGGGGATCCCCAATAGTTTACGTAACTAAGAGCGATGGCTCTCTCCGACTCGTGTAGACTTCCGGAAGGTCAACACAGTAGCAGAACAAGACGCGTACCCACTGCCACGCATAGATGATATACTAGGATGTCTCAGGAACACGAAATTAATGTCCAGTTTGGACCTAAATAAAGGATTTTGGCAGTTAGAATTAGATCCTGAAACTAAAGATAAGACATCTTTCGTGACGGTACATGGACAGTACGAGTATAATGTCCTACCGTTCGGTCTAAATTCATCCCCCGGAGCCTTTCAGCGTTGCATGTCAATGATTTTGAAGGGACTTGAGTGGGAAAAATGCCTAATATACATCGATGACATCCTAGTTTTCTCACCATCATTCGAGGCCCATCTGGCAGACCTGATTCGGGTTTTCGATCGTTTTCGCAAAGCAAATTTAAAACTCAAACCCTCAAAATGTCACTTCGGACGAGGCAGCCTCAAGTATTTAGGACACATAATTAGTACCGAAGGCGTCAAACCAGACCCAGAAAAGGCAATAGCCATAGAAGAATTTAAACGTCCGGAAACGTTGAAGCAGCTCCAAAGTTTCTTAGGGCTTGTAGGGTACTACCATAAATTCATTCAAAATTACTCGGATATTTGCGAACCGTTAAATGAACTAAAACGCAAGGACACAGAATTCAAATGGACCCCTAGGTGCGAGGAAGGCTTTAAGAAATTGAAACAAGCACTACTAGATGAACCAGTCCTAATTCACCCTGATTTCACACAGCCGTTCATTCTGCAAACGGACGCGTCAGGATACGCAATGGGTGCAGTGTTATTCCAGAAAACTAAACAAGGAATAAAACCCATTGCATACGCTAGCAAGGCCCTCCTTGATTACCAACGCAGATACCCCGCAATAGAAACTGAAGCTCTCGCTATCAGGTGGGCCGCATTACACTTCAAGCATTACCTTGTAGGGCACAAATTTCACGACGAAACCGACCACAAGCCCCTCAAAACCTTATTCGATAAACCGCCCAGAAACTCACGCTTATCCCAATGGCGAAGCGAACTACTGCTCGAATTTGGGGGGTTCGAAATATTATACAGACCAGGCAAGGAAAATGGCAACGCAGATGCCCTATCACGCGACCCTAGATATGACCCGTCTGTAGTTGAGGAATTAGGAGATACTTACGAAGTCCTTATGATGGGCCGAGGACGACCCACCGGACCTCGCCCGCCAACAACCTGCGCAGCATGGGATCAATCGCATCTGCCGTATCCCGTACGCACGGTAGCACCGCTCGCGACTGGCGCGCCAACCCCTATAACAGGGAGCCCAATAGCTCCTCCAGGCCAACCCAACCCCGAAGCAATCCCATCGCAACTGGTCCCCGATACGCAAATAACTACAGTACCCCCAGCAACACTGACCCAGCAGGCAGCGACGCTAAGTGCCATCCCGATTAGGATGGATCCAGGAGAAACTCCAGTGATGTCGGTCCGTACAACCACAAATCTCGGGTTCTGAAGGCAGACCTCAGGCTCGAGGACCCAAAAGACCGTTTCGCACCGAATCCGAAACAACGGGCCTAAGATCAACCACGCTACCCACAGAACAAGAGTTTGATAGACTCATGAAACTAATGATGCACGACGAAACGGAAATACTACCAACCGTCCGAATTGAGGACGCACAGAACACTCAAGAAAACATATATCTGCCGTTCTTTTCGGACCTCCCAGATTTTAATTTGGTGCGACTCTTGCCGTATATCCAAAGAAATGACCCAGAACTGGGTCCAATTTGGTGGTATCTATATAACAAAACACGGCCTAAGGCCGAATTGGGTGCATTACGAATAGAAATGCGGGCACACTATTTTGAATTGGCAGCGGACACCAAAATACTATACATGCATCCGTTACAACCCGGAGATATAAATTATAAGTTATGCGTCCCTATCACGCTCGTACAGCAAATCCTCAAACATGGACACAACACCTTATACGGAGGACATCCTGGCCGTGACCGGCTTATAGCTAAACTAAAACAGTTCTACTACTGGAAAGGTATGTCCGAACACGTACAACAATGGATCAGGCGATGCACCCTATGCCAGTCCGCGAAGGACCCAATTTCTCGGATAACCACCGGATTGGTTAGGGTTCCGTTGGCAAATCAACCAATGTACCGTGTATTTGTGGACATACTGGATATTCAGGTTAGGTCCCAAGCAGGCAATCGTTATGTTATTGCATTCATAGATCAGTTCACAAAATTTGCAATAGCAGTGCCAATAAGGCACCAGGATGCCCACACAGCTGCCCATATATTCCTGTATGAAGTAGTCAATAGGTACGGGGCTCCCAGGGAGCTGTATTCTGATAGAGGTGGTGCCTTCACTGCACACATGTTCGAAGAGCTGTGCCAGGAAATGCAAATATTTCGGCACATGAGTCTAGCTTATCACCCTCAGGCAAACGGTGAAATTGAAAGATTTAATAGGACCCTCCTATACTTGTTACGAGTAAGTGTACCACAGGATGACCATCACTCATGGGATGTATCCCTACCATTTTGCATAATGGCCTACAATTCTTCGGTACACACAGCAACAAAATACCCACCATTTCTGCTAATGCATGGCTTTTACCCTAGGTTGCCCGGAGAATATGACACGCATAGTGCAGCCACTGGATACACAGGAGCACATTCCTATAGGGCCAACGCGCAGCGCTGGATGGCTTCTATCAGGGAGCGTGCTTACCAATCAATGAAAGCCGCTCAGGAATTAAATCGATTAAGATATGATAGGCGAGCTCGCGAACCACGCTATCACACCGGAGAATTAGTTTGGGTTTATAGGCACGATACCACTCCAGGAACATCTAGAAAGCTCACGCCTCGATGGTGCGGACCATACAAAATATTAGGGATCACCCCGCCGTGCATGCGCGTACGAATGCATTCTAATCCAGAAGGCATGGCCCATGTCGTACATATTAATAAAACCAAGCCGTGTTTTAGAGCATTAGATCCGGTACCCAATGTAGGAGATTGGTTAGGGCAGGTACACGCTTCCGTACTGGAAAGAGGTTTGAGTGAAGCAACCCAACGTATTATCGCTGATAGGGATTTCGTCACCGAGATAGAACCGGTAGACGAAGTAGCAGTACGCACAGTAAGAACAGCAGTCAGTGATAGTTCCGATACGGAAACTCTGGAAATGGGTGACCCTAACGACCCTAAATTATATCGTCGGACCTACGCTGAGATCGAGGCTGAGCAAGCAGCAATGGAACATATTGAGTATCGGATCGACGACTACGAACCTCAAAATCCAAGGACGGTTAGGAATCGGATCCCCCTGACTGATCCAGACAGGGAAATAGAACTCACGTGGCCACCAATATCACAGGAGCAGGTCACTAGTCAGGAGGCCTTTTCATACATACCCGAACCTGGTAGCCGAGATACGCAGGTAGAGTACGGACAACATACAGTACCAGTAACCACGATGGAAAGAATAGTGGCTACCAGTGAGGAAGTTCCATTTGGCGTCCCGACCGTAGGTGTTGGAATCCTCGAGGGACAACATTTCTACCCAGCGGACATCACGCTATCTACCTCGCCACGCGGAGCTTCAGGCGGAATCGTCGTACCAGGACCATACACTTCAGGGGATCTACGCTACGCAATCATGCTCGCCGCGCAGGACCATCCACTGTTCCAATCACGACCAGCTGAACATATCATGGCGTCGCGATTGCGGGTACCAATGGAAATGTCAACCCAAACCATAGGAGACTATACCACATTGCGCCCTTATAGTGCTCCACCAGCAGCCGCTGACAGGCCTATGTCCCCTCATCAGTGGGTCTTTCGCGAGGCACCCATGACTCAGCCACCCCTAGGGTCACCAATGTCCAGCTACTTGTCGGAGACCTCCGGAGAGGGCACGACAGTAGACGCAAGAGCAGCTGAAGCAGACGACGAGTTAACTAGCCGAACTTCACAGGAACCGTCCTCTGCCGAACGACGCACTCAGGCAGGACAGGAAACATTCAGCACCAGTTCTAGGACCCTACCACGCAACCGGGAGCCTCTGACTCATTTAGTGAATTCACACTTGCAAGTTCAAGCAGCGAACCACCAGCACCTCGGAAAGGAACTGGGCGAGCAGTGACACTAAGTACCCCTCCTCGCACCCGATCACCGCCGAGCGAGCAACGGAGCACGCGAGCACCGCCAGAAGAGCGGGGAAAAGGCCTTGTCGGACGGGCCACCCAACGAAAACAAATAGCGTCGGCCCGAGGTGGTTCAACTATCCAGTTTGCAGGCACCGAACAACCGGGACCATCCACAGTGACCATTACCGAGTTGACAGCCACTACTACTTCCTCGGGATAATACGACTTAGTACCACCCGGGCAACGGCCCCAACCAGGCACCTTTTGCATCGACAGGCTAGAGATCGGGTCTTTAGGCCATATGGCGCAGCATCGGACGAGGAAGTAGAGGACGCCTTACGCAGGCCTAGACGCGTGACTTTCCAAGAATCAGAGACAACCACTGCCGATACTGTGGGAACATCAACTAGACTAGCTTCTGCCACACGCGCACAATCCACTAGTGTCACCACCTCAATGACTAGCGCGCCAATACTGACCCCAAGGCCACTTTTGATGGGCGAACGCTCTCCAGGAGGAACTATCCAACCAACCACATTCCCACGCTACCCCTCTAGCCAAGAATTGCACCCCGCCGCTTGGCGACAGCGCGTACCTCGACCACCACCTCATCAGGAATCTGAGTCCGATGAGTCGGACCCGCAAGTGGACTAAACTACTCAAAACAACGGCACGTACCCCGAGGTAGAACCCAAAATCCCACAAAACCCAGAACAAGGGTGAAAGTTAAGGCAGACCTAATTTTCATCCATACTATGTAAACTTACCAGAGCTTCCTTCATTTTAGATGCGCCGCAGCTACAGCCAGAACGATATCCGTGCTCCCCGCCTGCCACAAGGAGTATTACACGAGCCTGGGGTGTGTGATGGACGCCGTTACCCGGCCGTTCCTCGAAGCCACATGAGCAGCTCACGCTTCTGGGATGCGGTCGAGCTCAAGCGATCCAACCACACCACGCTGGCCAACGAACATTATCTTCATGGTGGCTTTAAACATAATGGCCGCCAGCTCGGCAGCGCCACCGAGCATTTCTACATCACAATCCTGGACTTGTTGGGCTTCGTTACGGTGATCGCCCACATGCTGGATCAGCGAATGTCGCCGACGGAGGTCAAACTACGCAGCGTAGCCCTCCTCCGCACGCTGCCAGCCAACACCCGACGGTGGCTCCGGTCGTACCAGCTGCACGTCATGCGCCCAATCTTGCTGGCGAAATTCCAGGACCTCGACTACTGGGATGAGCTGTATGATTCGGGCCACAAGCCGCTCCTCAACGACACCTTCGACAACTTCTGGGGCACAGGTGTCCATCGGAGCGAGTGCGGCGCTGACCAACCGGCGTACCACAACGTGCTGGGACATTTGTTGTGCGACATCCGATCGTTCCACCGCGACCGTTTCGTGCGATGGCCGCGGACCATCATCGTCGGCGACGAGCGTGCCTTGCCACTGTTGGACGTGGCCGACGACCACAACCGCATCACGTTCGTGCAGCCTGGGCTCAACATGATTTCGTTGATCCATTGGGCAAACGCGTTCCTAACGCCGCAAACGGACTGCGTCGTCATCATCGGCGGCTACCGGGACGTTTGGCATCTACCAAACAAAGCCTTCTCGCCCGGCGCCTATCTCAAGCGAATTAAGCGCCACCTAATGGTGCTCGAGCAACGGCCCCGGGCAGACTCGGCCGTTGTCATCACCGGACCGGCGCCACACTGGGACGATTTCAAGGTCGAGAGTACGGCATGGTTCGACGAACTGACCGAGCGAAGAACCCGGATGGTGGACGGGCACCAGGCGCTCATGAGCGTCATCATGCCAAAATGGCCCGCGGCGCTGAAAAGGATCGAGGCCTGGGACGCAATCGGTCCGTTTAATCGAGGCGAGGAACGCCAACGATGGCCGGGCCAGTGGTCTCCCCGCCGTTCTGGCCACAGCTGTGCGACTGGACCGAAGAACTAATCCGGCGCACTGATATGTTTTGGCGTATGGGCGAGGCTCACTTATATAATCGAGCTGAGCCCTGGCAGGAATAAGGCCGTACTAATCCAAACAAAAAGGGGGGACGAAATGACCATTTGCAAGGGGTAAGGGGAGCGCACAACGTAGCAGGTACGAGCCAGCGCGTAGGTAGAGCAGAGTAGAAAGAATTAACCAGCGAGCGATTAACGAACTAGAGCGACCCTACGCAACGACAACCCGAATATTTATTTGAGTTTATTCTTGCAGATGGCCAGCACCTCGCAACCGCGACGCAGCGACGAAGCCGATCAGACTCGGAGGCGATCCAGCGGACGCGTATGGGTGAGTGAGCCATTCGCCCCACCAGAAGCAACTTGGTTCCAGCTTCCGGCGATCCCAACGTATCGTGTGGATTTAACCAAGCCATACGTGACCTTTCTATCCCACGGTACCGAATGGCCGGAATTGTCGAACATGCATGAGGCACCAACCCCATTCGCGCACGACGGCAACACCCTGTCGACCGTCGAAAAGCACTACCAAGTACAGGTGCTCTCGCTGCTGGAACTAACCGACGCCGTCCGAGAACTGTTACTCATGACCGGCACTCCGCTACAGCTCAAAACGCGAGCTCGAGAACTAAAGAGCGAGCTCATCGACGGTGTTACCCAAGCCCGACTCAAGCCGCTCCTCGAGCATATCATGCGGCCGATTCTGCTTAGCAAATTCGCCATACCGGAATATGCGCGAATCCTGCGACTCACAGACAATCAACAATTATTGGAGGCCACCACGGACACTTTCTGGGGCGTCGGGCGCACCAATCAACAGCTGCAGCAGCATGAGGCCCCGACGCGCTGCCACAACGTCATGGGCAGATTACTCGAGGAAGTACGGGATTACCGTACTAACGGCCACGTTCGCTGGCCTCGGACGATTATAGTAGGTGACGCTCTGGCGCTGCCGATCCTAGAGATGGCCACCGAAAATAAATGGATTGTCAACGGGTGGCCCGGATCAACCATGGTGCGACTACTGCAGTTGGCCAACGCGATCTTAACCCCGCAGACCAGCTGCATCGTCATACTTGGCGGGTTCCAATACATCTATCGCAAGGCACCAATGGAGCAGCTCCACGCGTCCTTGCCGAACGCCGCCTTTCTCAAGTTCAAGCGACACCTGGGTGTACTTTCTCGCCGAGTTGCCCCTATCACAGCTATCGTTGTAGCGCCACCGGCACCCCGATGGTCTGCCACTAATCAGGACGCTCTGTCTTGGACGGCCTAACTCAAGCAACTCATGGCTAACCACCGACTGCAGCACGACACCTTCCACAACGTTTACATGCCTTCCTGGCCGGTCGCGTTCCACAGTGCAGACGCGTGGGAACGGGACGAGCCACATATGGAATGGCAAGAAAGACCACAGTTCGACGAGCCGATGGTGTCGCAGTATTGTCGACGGAACTTGCACGAGTGGGTGAGCCATTTAGTTAGGGACGCCGAGCTAAGGCGCTTAACGCATTGAGGGCCACGCTAAACGCACGGAAGTAAAGCGAGTACCACACTGTAAGAGGATAGGCTACTGCGAGGGCAGACCGAAAAATTACGAAGGGCCCCAACTGGGTCTAGTGGCAGCGAGCGGCAGCGAAAGCGCGCGGAACTGAGCGACGCAAAATTTCTTAGGGAACATTATTAGAAGTTAGTTAAAACGGAAGCACGGCTAGTATAAACTAACCCAAACCAAGCTAACCTAGTACCGAAACTCAGGATATATGAAATCTAACTTTTCTTTCTACCAAAGCCACATATCTAGGGAAACGTTGGAAAATATTTGCGATTTTACTGGGAACTCCTGGGTCAGGCACTCTGGCAGCCTGGGCCCTTTCTCGGGGGTGACCAAACGCAACCAAATCCTTGGAGGTACGTGCCAGTGTGTATAGTACATATAATAATGCATTGTTATGGTATTATATATATATATAAATGGATAGTCATAAAATGATTTTAGATGACTAGATGCAGGGAACTAAAATTTTACATAACCTAAACCATTTTAACAGTTTAGCCCATAGGAGAAAACTTCGAAAATTTCCGGAAAATAAGGGAGAAGGGGCGACGTTTTTCACGTTTTCTTGCGCACACAGGGATATCGGACAACATCAAGTCGCCCTTCTGCCCCAAAATTTATAACCTTTTAGCGGAATTCATACAAATTTACTGAGGCTCATCGAATTTTACTAAAATTTATCAGAACATTTACCAAAATTTACCAAGTTTTTTCGGAAATTCCAGAAATCTGGCAAATTTTCTCCAAATTTTCCGCAAATTTTCTTAAATTTTCATGCATAATTTTAATACCTTTGGAAATTCTATGCGAATTTCATAACAATCGCTAAACTTTTCAAGCTAAATCAAATAACGGGCTGTGCATCTACGGATTTAACGGTGAAAATTCACACAAACTCATCTTTCCATTAGATTTAAACTCTTACCCTAAGTAAGGAGTCTAATAAATCCAAAAAATTTTGAGAGATGTACTAGCCCAATTTTTATGAAGATGACAAAACGCGTAAAGTACAACAAATTTTAAGGGAACAAGGGGAAATGGACGACCGGACACCGGTGGAGTGTGGCCTCCTTATGAAATGATAATTGTATAGTGTCATTACTGTTGTTATAAAAATAAACAATTGTACTTCGTTTATACTGTATTTGTATGGTCACACTCCACCGCCCGAAGGTGCCCGGGGTGATTTTGGCACCAAATCTGAAAGAAAGGATCACTGTTAGGGGTGTCCGGTCGATCCTCGTGGATTGGAATGCCGTGATAGTGCGTGCATAAAACGGTTTGCATGTTATACTATACTTGTTGTGTGTTGTATATAATACGAATTGTGTGCGATGTATATATAAAGGAAAAAGGGGAGCTAAAAAACCCACTAAGAGAAGTTTGAACTACCGATATTCAGGCCGATCATGTTCAAATAGCTCGAATTTTCGGTCAAAGGCAACTGAAATACTGGACACAAATTTTAGGACACTATTTTAAGGGGTGCGATACGAAATTTAATTTTTGGGGTTTCCCACAAATTTTGGGGAACGGGGGTGACTGAACTATCTTAAGGACACTACTGGGGTGTCAAATCGCCCCGGCGGGTCTAAAAATTTGGATCCCCTAAATACTTACGGATCCCCAAACAGGCATTTAAGCCTCCAATTTTCTAAGCCTAAAAGGGCACCAAAAATAATCAAAACTCCCCGATTTTTGGAGCCCGGGACACTTATTGGGTCCCACCCTAACTGTTTAATCGAAAACCGGGGCCGGCCGCCCCCACGGGTCCGCTCAGGATCCTCTAAACTCGAACGGGAGATCAAAATTTTGGGTTTCCTACACTTAAAATGGCCTCTGACGGGCCTCTCGTGGGAGATATTATTAAAATTTCAATTTTATCAGTAGCCGGCCTGCCAGGGCATGATTCTGGTCCTGCCCCCGGCCGCCTACTGTTTTTCGTTCCTGAGATATCGGCAAAAATGTGCCGATATCCCTATGAGCAAACGGCGCCCTGAGCGCCGTTATATATTCCTCCCAAAATTTTGGCCGCGCCCACCAGCGCGCGGTTTTGCCTCTTTGGCAGGCCTCGGCCAAGTTGTGCTGCTGGTCGTCATATTGTTGATTGCCCGCTATGGACTAGCTTAATATTATAATAATTCAACGTTAACATCTTGTTTATTTTATTTTATCTGTGCGGCTGCTTTTATTGTACCCGAGGCTTATGTTGTCGATTTATAGTTGTGGAAGTTTGTCAAATTTGAAATCTTTTGGCACTTTTGGGGCACGTCGTAGTCGAGGGACAGCGATCTTTATAAAAAGGGATGGCTCGGCTAAAAGGAGGGATCAGTCGAGTCGGTAGAGCTCACAAAGCAGTCGGGTTTTGGCGGTTGTCGCCAGTGTTGTTCTCGTTTCTGTTTCTGTTTTCTTTTTTTCGTTTCGTGCCCTGTGGGGGACTCTTCACACTGCGGACGCGTGTGAAAGACCCGCCCGGTTTTCCAACTAGTTTGCAGTTTCTCGTTCGAGCATAGGACCAGGGACAGCCCTTGCGGGTGCTGTAGCGTCCATCGGATGTCTCGGGCTCCCGCAAGTGCTGCGCTAGCGTTGGGGAAGAGGGGGCTGAGTTTTGGACAGAAGCGAGTAAAAATGGGGTCAAAATTATGGAGAAAAAGGGGAGAGGGGTACAGGTGTTCTCGACTGGTTCCCCGTCCGCCGGGTGGTGTTTTGCAATGCTCGGTGGACGTATTTAGGATGTTTTAAAGTTTTTCTTAGGAAATCAGCTGTTTGCAAGTACCCGTTTAGCCGGCGGGAGAGTTTTCATTTTCACAAAATTTCGTAGGATCAACGAGTGCACCGCATTTGGGACTAACCTGGATGGACTCTTCACACAGCGGACGCGTGGAAGGGGCCCGCCCAGGGATTACACATAGGAAGCTTCCGAAAGTTTTCTCGCGTAGGCCTAGGCACTAAAGGGCAGCCCTTGTGGGTGCTGTGGCGTCCAACGGATGCCCCGCGCTCCCACAAGTGCTGGGCCGCGCCTTATTAGTTAAGTCGAGCAGATTCGAGTAAGAGAAATTTCATAGGAAAATTTCAGAGATGCGTCCGACGGAAGAAATTGTGGGAGGGCAGTCAGAAATGCAGCTAGGCACGTATTTTCCAACGAGGAGCACAATAAAGCTTGAGGTTTAGATAGTAAAACTTGGGTAGAGGGTTCCGCGTTTCTAAAAGAGCGCTAGCGGGCTCATCGGACATCATTTCGTCATCCAAATTTAGGCCGACACTTACTAAAAGACAGTAGCTCTTAAATCAGCTTAGGCACCGGCTGAGCCAAGAACGGTACCCGTGTTCTAGGAAACTTCGTTTCTGAGTGCAAACAATTTTCCTTCGCTCGTAAAAATGGCAATGTCATGGGGTGCGAAGAATTTTTCTTCAATCATAACCTAGGCAGTGTTGGGAAGTGCATTGTAATAACATTGTAATATTGATGCTTTCAAAAATTTCATTGTATGTTGAAATACTATGTTGTCAAAAGAGGGAGCGCCCCAAAATAAATATCTGACGTGTGCATTTTTCATAGGCGAAATCGATAAGGAAACCCATCTTAGGAAACTCTAACTATTTCCTTTTTACTTTTTGGAATAACTAGGAACCCTTCCTACGATAAGCAAAGAGCAACTCAAATTTCCATTCCCAGTCTTTGCTTGCATATCACTTCCCCGTAACTTCCAGTTACTAGCACCGTCTCCTCGCCCCACCATGCTCGCTTACTAAATAAAGGGCTCGTGCTTCGTTCGACTACAGTTCGACCTCAGCCACTCCTCCGCCAAACCAGTGACACCGCCGCGATTTGTTCGTCCCGGTCTCAACACCCCAACTAGTCCTGTCAGTGCTCGCACCCCCGCCCGCCCTGTTAGCAGTTCGCACCCTTGTTTATCCCCCGCCTTAAATCGTTAGTCGGTGTGTAGGAATGGCCCATCCTGTAGATTAGGATAGGGTATCTCATGCCCGCGAACCAGGAGATTTTCCCAAGTCCCCGGATTCAAACCCAATAGTGGAATTTGGGGGAATAACGGGTCAGCCTTATTACCTGTGAGCAGGCTTAGGGTATGACCCTCCCTCAGGGAGATCTCCATACCTCTAGACACGTGGACCATTATAGGGGCCAGGCCGAACACCCTGGTAAACCCGCCGGCGGCCTGTTAAGCTAAGCGGTTCCCACCGGTCAGACTAGGGTCCACCGGGGAATCGTGTAAGCCGGGGTTGTCCGGGCACCATAGTGAATATTGAGAGTGGTGCAGCTGGGATCCCTTAGGGCCAGAACTGGTCCTAGTACACTGTACACCTAATGATCGTTCACATATCTTAACCACTAATTTAAAGTAGAAAATTTATAGAAAAATAACTCATAAATATAAACTAATGTTAATGTGGCGGTAATTTCGCTTAATCGGTTTAGGACTTACATTTTAAATGAAGGTTTACGTAATTTCTTTCCACTTTATAACACTTTTTTAAGAAAAACAATATATTTACTTAAATCAAGGAATTTAATGAAATTTTTTTAAATGTTTCTCTTTCTTCTGGCATCATTGTGAACACGACAAAAACGCCTAAAATAAGAAATAATCAGATATTCTGGTACAGTTTAATCTATAACATTTATAATTTATCACATTACGATTCATTTTAGAGCTCGTGACGTTATAATATACAACATTCATGTAACGTTAACAACAATGAATCACAAAATAACAATTAAAGATGTAGCACATATTTTTGAGACTATATATTTACTATTATTTTTATTATATGTTTCACGGCGGTATCTCATTTTGGAACAAACACACTAGGTTTATCGAAAATAAAACTCTCCCAATCCACATTTTCTACTCCAAATGAAGAAAATATTGGAAATATTGTTAACGGCCTGATTGGTTTTATCCTCATCAGTGCTTATTTTTAATCAATTGCTATTTCTTAAACATCTGAATACTGTGGAAAAGAAAATAAGAAAACAAATCAGTCATAATGTTGAGCTTATGAAATGTCGAACATTTAGGCATAAATTTTATAGGAAACCAGTAATACTTATTCTACTTATTAATGTGATATATAATATAGTATGCATAGAA
The DNA here is from genome assembly GCA_030248225.1 of Trileptium ribeirensis. Lineage (NCBI taxonomy): Eukaryota > Metazoa > Nematoda > Enoplea > Enoplida > Thoracostomopsidae > Trileptium > Trileptium ribeirensis. The sequence goes on from JASANE010002714.1 coordinate 14,292, forward strand.
AACGCATATAATATTATAAACGAAAATTACGGCTACTAAGTAACGTTAATTAGAAAGAAGATCAAGGGTCTTAGGCTATTGATGTTCAGTTTCAGTTTTTTTGCTTCTACTTGTAAGATTATATATTCTTATATTATTATAATATAGTATACATATATGACAGTTGTCTATGATCTTGATATTTCTCGAGATTTTGGTGAAGAAGACAAAACAATAAAAACACGATTTAAATTTAAACAATGTTTGTTATTGTTACAATATGTGCTTTTGTCGGCCAATATTGAACTAGGGGAGGTTATATTATATCCTATAACACATAAAAAAGTGCGGGTTAAAGTTCTGGCTTGTTCTTATACTTAGTATTTCGAGGATGTCATAGCATGCATTAGTTTGTACATTTGCCTTTAAGTCTATAAACGTATTTTTGCTGCATATCTATTTGAAATTTTATGTGGCCACATAATACGTTCCCAATAATATAAAATAAATATTTTCACTAGTCAAAACATCTCGCACATGGTTGGTTTTTCTATCAAAACTCATAGCTCAACTGTATGTTTCATATTGCATCGCAGGTTTATATAAGACTCTTTACTTAACTGCAGTTCTTAATGAAATGTCCGTTTTTACCTTTGTCAGCCTGTGTATCTTACCTATTTATTGTTGTAAAAAAATACAATTCAGACCAATCAGATTAGGTGGCTCTATTATTGACAATGAAGCGTTACTACCCATTTTTTCATAATTCTTTAATTACAAACGAGAATTTATAAAGTTTTTTTCAGGGTATCCTATTATATAATATTTTGGGTAATCAAGAGATATATTAACTGCACTGTATAAATTCTCAGCTTATTGCTTAATCAAACTTATACCCCAGATAATACTATAAGCGCAAATTCAGCCATAACAACAAAAAAGTTTTCCATTTATCCGATGTATAATCGCGGTAGTGGGTATACTGAAATATTATGAAGACTTAATTCAAGCAAAACGAAAAATAAAATTATTTTTTTGTTTTAAACCCAACAATCGATCACGAATTCTTACGATCGAATTGCGATCAAAATGTTTTAAGTTAGGTTAAAGTGTTTTGATGGTTATTATCTTCATTGGTTTGCCGAGTTTTTATCAAAATTACTAAAACTCCGGGTGAATATTATTTACATTCGAGTGCTTTAATAGCCTCCCGGTCTTCAAGTAATCAACAACATTCTCATGTCGTACTATACATTATTAAAACCTTACGAGACTAGTTAAGTTGAGTAACTTGTTCTTTTTCTAAACTTAGTTCACATAAAAAACTTAAACGCTACGGATTTTCCTTACCACCATTTTCCAGCAATGCTTTTGATTATACTTAAATTGGTTAGAAAAAATGCATTTTTTTACTTGGAACTACTACTTTTCTGTTGGTATATCAAAAAGATTTTGAATGCATGTTATAACTACTATTTTCGATAATAGCTCAAAATAACATTTCACGTTGTAGTTCTATCATAAAAGTAACATAATCACTTCATTGTACATTGCCAAAAATATTTCACGTCTTACCTGTTGTGGTGTATTAAAACTCCCTAAATTTAAAATTCCACGTTTCCGTTAACAATCTGGAATCTAAATCTAAATATAGTGCATAGATATTACACCGTTTTATTTACGCAGTCTTGACAACAGAAAATAAGAAAAAACACATGTAACCGTGCCTACAGAACTTATTGAATCAATCCGTTAGGTTTCCAATATAGTAATAAGTTAAAAATACCATTATGTTTTTGAGACGAGTTTTAAAATGAGGGAGAAAATTCCGCATTGTAGTGCAATGGCACGTAACATGAAAACTGCACAGACATATGTGATTTGTAAAATAACATATTTTAAGGTTCATTTGAGAAAATCCTATTTGTCCGCTTTTTACACGGGATTTCACCCTTAAGGTACATGTACACTGTGAGCTGATCGGCCTTCTCCGCGGCACGTTTTTTACCAAAACGTAACCGACATCTCCAATGGTGGCCAAGGGGAAAGGGGTGAAAACAGAGCGAGGTCGAAAATTTTCCAGAATATAAGTAAAATCAAGAATAAGGGGAAAAGAGCCACCAAGGGGATGGACCGGTCTACCAGCGGTCGGAGATACCCTTTGTCACGAAAGAAAGGTTGCGCGAGTTCCCAATGGTAGACATGTCATTGTCCCGGGCAGGGATATCAAGGTTGTATCTGGATCATAACACAGTTTGCTAAAAATTAAATTGAATTGGCCGTGTGTAGTGAGGCAAATACCTAGATGACTTAGACTAATTAACAGCTGCGACTCCTATGTGACTTAAAATATTTGTGAAGTGTAAATTTTAGGCAAACTAGGAAAGAGTAAGTTTACGTGAAATCAAAATTGGAAATTTAGCTTGGTTTGATTTTGTGCACTCGGCACCTTTTAGCCAGAGCAAATCTGAAATGTTTTATTTATTGCCAAGTGAAAGTTAATTAGCGAGATCGAGTATCCATGCTACTAAGGATCATACCCTGGCGAGTCCAAGAGACGAGCCCTGGGTAATGAATTTTGATATTGGAAAAACCTAAAAATAGATCTAATTGAATTTAGAACTAAATTCCAGAAATCTGATCAGCGTTGGCGAGTTCGCGTAATAGTGCCTTCAACGCTTATGTTCATATACCTTGGCGAGTTCGTATAACGAGCCATGGTATGAGGTTGAATTAAAAATAGTTTTAGAAAAAGTAGATTTTGTTTGGAAATTGGAACTTTGGATGAAACGTGAATTTTAGAAACTATATGCTGTGGGGAGTAAAATTTTATATGAAATCTAGTAAACCGTAAAGTTAACTAAGCGATATAGTTTTACAGATGTTAACCAGAAAAGGAGAAAATATCCTTAAACTACAGCGAGCTCGAGTAGCGAGTCGGTAGTATTTTGATAATTTGTGGTAAGGTCTTGTATGAAATCTTTAGAGTATTTTAGTGCCCGTGTAGGCTGACAGAAAATTCAGTCAAGAGTTTCTTAGAAAAGTTCATTCCCTTTATTTGCCAAATTGAATACTGCCACTGTGTGCCCGAGTAGACCCGTGAACAGCTAAATTTAGATTGGCATCGAGTAATGCTAACAAATGAAAAGACTATTTTCAGATTTATTCAAAGAAAATCTCATTAGCAAATGGCATTTGGTAACTAAAATTTTCTGTGTAAATTTTGGGAAAAAAACTAGGAAACATTGCCTTTACTTTTAGGTTCTATTAATAATTCGTCAGTATTAAGGGGAAAGCGAGCTGAATTATCTCTGAAGGCGCCCAATCTCTGTCTTAAACCAGCAAAGCGGCCCGAATTAAGACAGGGTATGGAGCTAGAGAAGCAGGTATAACCATCAGGTTCCAAGATTGTAGGGTGCATAACGATACAATCTGGAACATTTGGATACCATTTAAGTATTAACCAATAAGTAAAATGTATTACCTGTTTCATATGTAATATGGGTATGGTATGTAGACAAATTGCACCAGGGCGCTAAATCTATGTCTATATACAAGTCGCCTAAAATAAAATAACGAGTAATGCAATAGTGGTATAACCTTGCGACATGTACGCACCACAGCGCTAGCCCTAGGGGTAAGATAATGAGGTTTTACGGGTGCACAGCACTTTTGAAGCTAAGAACCTTAGGGGTAGGTCAGTGTGAGTGTAAGGGAAAACAAATGTGTCCTTATAGGTGACCAGCACTTTTAGGTGAATGTACAAAACAAAAACACTAGCAACAAGGGATCGGCTCAAATTAGATCAACAATACAAGTCCGTCGGAAAATTTTAATACCCGTTGTTAGCTCGAAAATTTTAAGAACAAGAAATAAACAAGTAACAATGTTAGTATCCAACGCAATATATGTGTAAAACTTAACAGCCCCGGCATTACGCACCTGGGGTAGGAAAATAACAAATAGTGACGGTAATGAAGCACAAATATGGTTCTCGTGTCCAGCAATATGGAATGTATGCGGTGGTAACAATTTTTATATTGATTTTTTGAAATTTTTGGAATGTTTGTTTCGTTATAATCATGTATTAAGGGATACACGTACCCAAGTTGTAACCTTACCTGAACAAGCTGCAGGATTTGGGGATCTGAAAACAAACTAAGAATTTTATGGGTTAGTGTTAGTGGGACAAGTGACACAGGATGCCCCTAAATAGAACGTGGGTGTTGGACCATAACCGCCAAGCCCCCTAAGCGTAAAATTTCCCCGGCCTGTGCATTGGGCAACCCCTAGGCGAGGCTTACACGGAGACATAGTTCCGGTAACTATGTCCTACCCTAGCGTATGCTAACAATGTCACAGCCTTCGACGATAGAGCAGCCCATGGTGTGGCAGCCTGGTGTCCAACGGGTGGTAAAATGGTGCCGGAAAGGGAGAAAGACCAGTCCCACCCACAGGTTCCCGTTCAGGGGATGGGCTGCCCACTTTCTGGTCTGCCTTACCCTGTACTAGGTCTTACTATGCCTAGTAATCCCACCGCCGCGGCAGGATCCAGAAACGTGGATAACCTCCTGTATTGTCACTTGGTGTGAGTGAGCGCGGCTTAGGGCCGGAAAATTGGTAAGAAATGAGAAATAGGAGGTGTTGTGAAGCTTTAGCCCAGCAACGCAGGTCCGCAGAACAAGGGAATAAAAGGAAAGCCTAAAATTTTTTAACGGGTCGTAACCACGGGTATCCTAAGTGACACCACTATTCGTGTCTAACGGTGGAAAATATGTATATTCTTCCTAATCCGAGCTGAACCATAGCAGTACCTAAAGAAAAACCTACTATTACTACTGAAATATTACTGCTTTAGTAATAAAAAGACAAAGTCAGCAATAAGGAAGAAGAGAGAAAAAAGAAAAACAAAATGTCGTAACATAGTAAATTCCTATATATATATGAAAAACCAGTAAAGCATAACATTACGTGTCGACAAAAGTAACAAAACTCCATACATACACAGTAATCAACTGTCGCCATATTCCTTTCTCCCAAGCCACAAAGTTACACAACAGTGAATTCGTCCTTAAAAGAATTTATTTAGTAATAATTTTAAAATTTATTATTATTATTATAATTATACATAATTTTAAACGAATTTGGTGAATTTTGGGGTTGAAAATAGGGGTGTTATTGGGTATCCCATAGGAGTTAGGTAGTTTTCAGGGTAGGAATAAATGGTTAGAACCCCCTGGGATAGTTGGAGGAACCCTTATGACCCTTATGACTAGAAAAAGTTAAATATCGAAGTATTTGAATTTGGGGAAAAATGGTAGGAATTAGGGAACACCAAGGGTTAAGGAAAATAGGATTAGGGGACGATTAGGGTGTTCTTAGCCCAGGGAAAAGATGAAATGTAGTCCCACCTTAGGATAGAATTTGTTCCTGCTAAATGAAACCCTAATATATTTATAAATTCAGTAATAAAGTGAAAAGTTGAATTTTGGGTAAAATGTAGTATTGTGTCAGGGTATAAAAGTAATGTATCACCAAATAGGGGTAAGTAAGGGGTTCACCCAAGTGAGGATGGGTGTTAGTTTACCGGGGATAAGATATAATATACCCCATCAGGGGAAATTAAGAAATCCAGGAGAATTATGTTATTATGAATTTATGAATTTGTAAATTCCGACCCATATTTATGAAGTAATAATCCCCGTAATAGGAGTAAAATGGGATGGTTACCCAAGGTGTGGCCGCGTGCCATTCCGCTTGGGAAGCATAACCACCATCCCCTTTTAGGAAAGTTTCGAAGATGGAATAAATCTTGGTATTTGGTTGAAAGTACTAAATATGTGGAATTGTACCCCTTTAACCTGTAGATTAGGATTAGAGAGTCATATAACCCCAATATAGAAAAATAAGGATTCCCCATACCCAAAATAGTAGAAAATGTCCTAACAACCGAGGTTATAAGAGTCGCCCCTCTGGGAGAGTCATTATCTCCCCAGGGGAGAATGATTAGTTCATTACGATTTTAGGGCTAAAGTTCACATTAGTAAGATATGGTTTCTGGGAACGGAAAAATACAAGGTTGGACCTGCCCAAAAATTGACATACACTTCAAACAAAGTCGAAGCGGATGGCCACTAAACCGGAGCCCACTCCGAAAACCATTAGTTATAAAGTACAACATACTCAGTTTTCACGAAAATAGGTACAGGTTTCAGAGAATCCCCGGGTGTTTTAGAATCCGGTTTTACCCCACTGAGCACAAGATACACTGTATTCACGATACTAGATGGCCATTAAACCGGAGACTATCCGAAGACAAACGGTAATGTGTATAAAGAACACATATCTAAAAGACCCGATAGCAGAACATAAAGTCTAAGGTTTAGGTTTTTTACTGAGAGTCCAACAACACACGTAAACAATGTAAAGTGTCCCCTATGCCCACTCGACCAATCCTGCTTGTTCCCAACCCTTGTCGTACTGCCTTTACTGGTCAGTGCTGAGTCGATCTGACTGAGCAAACAAAGAGAAACTCACTCAGACTGGAACACGCCCTACGGAATAGGGGTTCCCCCAGTTCCTGGCACAGTGCGGACGACAGGAGACACTTGTTTTTCGAGTGTCTGGAGGACACAGTTAGTAAATTTTGAAAGCGCTGGTCTCAGGATCCCAATAAGCAGTGGTAGAATTTCGTGCCAAAAATGAGCGTAGTCGCCCGCCTTGGACCAGCAGGTTTAATTACTACAGTTAGGAAAATTAAAAAATCTTATTTTAAAACAACTGGATGGTTTTTTATAACCCTGGTTTTTAATTATAATCTTGTTTTTACATAACTAGGTATGCATATCTTACGTATCTTTACCGCCTAATACCAGGTTTTCTCACTTCACTGTATAATAATCTTTACTTTTATTTGGGCCTTACATCATGATAAGGGGTCCTCAAATTTTATGGGATTTAACCAACTTAAAATTAGTATTTGCTCGATATTTATACAAGTGCCTCTACTTAAAAAATATCCATATTTTAGCTTTCGGACTTTGTGAAATTTGAATGGCTAACGCATGTTTCACTTACACCCAACAAAATCCCAAAAAATAAAATTTTGATCAAACAGTTCAACAGTTCCATTTGGAAAACTCGAACAGATACTTTTATCACACAAGTATAAATGACGGAGTTGTTGTGAACTATACATTTTAACTGATCTAAGGCAAAATTCCCAACAATAAATGTTCTACTGATAGAAATATTTAATATGTTTATCTAAAATCATACTCACTCGTGCTAATTATAAACTGTACCGGCTCGCCCCAAGTCGGATACCGAAAGCCAATTTCATACGGCGTACGATGTCGATCCACTTTGAAAATTTTACGGGCTAATCCTGAGATCGATAATAATCAAGGTTACAATATCACCTCATGTTCCCGATAAGTATTCAATTTATGTTTAAATAAGTTAAGTTTAACGCGTAGCTGACTAACAAACTATCCAGTAAGCACTTCGCTACCCTATTCGCCTTGGATCAATGCTCCAAACCTCATTAGCAGTATTCAAAACTTTATATATGAATTAAATTTTAGCGTTACAGAACGATAAATAGTCCTTTTGTCCAATTTATAGCAAAGAGTACCGCAGATATTCATCGTTACCGTCATAGCACCAACTATGCCCTGACTAGCTAATAAAAAACCATAAGCCCTATTTAAGACTGAAACGCGATATACATCGATAATAAAAATTATAAAAAAATATGATTAAACTGAATATACACCATTAGTTGAGATATAAGATGCCAGTGAGTTATATACACCCAGAGTATTTAAGATTTTTATATTTATTTAATGGAACCAAGTAGTATTCTCTAACATGGATTTTCCAAAGAGAAATTTAACTAAAATTAAGATTTACAATTTAACAAGTTTGCTTGAGAGAGATCTACGCACACATACACATGCCACATACATTCGTTAGGGCTTGGGTTCCTTAAGATTTTTCATGGCCTCAAAATGATCACCTATATCTTTAAGTTCATCTAAGGCACCGCCATTAAAGTTCGGCATTTCAAAGCCAGAATCATCTTTTGTTTTCTTACGGGACAGAAACTTACCCAAATTTGACTTTTTGGACTTAGATTCTCTGTCAAGTTTACCTGATTGATCCATCACTATTGTGGGACCAGCAAAGGATGGCCTGAAAAACTACAAAAACAACAGGCAAAAAGTATTATCTCGCCTATGGCTAAAAGAATGACATACATCCAGCTAGTGGATTTCTGGTTCCTTATTTCGTAAATTTTTATATGCACATGTTTTTGTAACGCCAAATCCGTAGATACAAATCTATTATTATCATGAATTATATTGTCGCGAAATTTTGTTAAATTCATAACACTTTGCTGTATCAGCTCTTAGATTATTTTCGAAATAAGATTTGACGTCTATTAAATCTGGTATTATCAAACTAAACCCTGGCCAAGATTGATTTATAGATAACATCGGTTCAAACTGTTCGAATATGACATTCTCCAAAGTATAAGTTTCATTTGAGTATGCCAAGAAACAACAATCGTGCTTGCGGACCGGAAGAGTCGTTCCACCCAGGTCCAATCCACACCCACATGGCAGTTTTATTATGCATTGTGAACTGGATATAATTTTTCGAGGAACTTTACCATCACAAAACATATGCCAATCCAAATGCACAGCTGACATGAACCAATAACATATTGTAAGGTCAAATGCCTGAAACGGGTCCCTATTTTTCGTGATTACCACATCACAAATTTCGGAGATATTTGCTCTATCTCGAAACAATTCAATCTCACAAACTTTGTTATCCTATGAAACAATTGGAAATACAGTTGGACACCGCAACAACTTTGACCCAATATGCGTCGTTCACAAAATCACAAATATGTGCACTTGCTCGACATCGCCAGCATATACACACGTGTGTATTAAATCAATACATTCTACAGTATGTTACAACTTTCGTGAGTTGTTACGCACATCGGCTTCTGGGTAACAACTTTGGTGCGTTGTTATAAATGCATATAACAACATTGCTAAGTTGTTATGCGGGATTCACGTTATAATGTCCCCAACAGTTGGAACTTTTGTCTCCCTGTATTTACTGTATACCGTAAAGACGGTAACAGTGACACCCACACCATATAACAAAATATGAGGGTGTCGGCACACCCCTAGATACCTCATTTTGGCAACGTAGTATTTCGGTATTTTATGCTTGCCAATGCGGTGTTTCTAGAGTATCCTGTAAGCCCTATGTAAAATGACCCCACGGGGTGGCGGAAACCCTCAGCAAAACGAAAAAGCAACGACAGTTCATTGACACCGTCTGAAATAAGCCAAACTATTAGCTAGCTTTGTTTGAAATTTATTTGAAACTTTATTCAAAAACACAGGGGTGTCTAAGACACCCTGTAGTCTAGAGTGTGCCTGCCACTGTGTGGGGTACATAAATTACAAGTGGTGCGGACATTATAACGTGAATCCCGCATTACGTCCTGCTCATTTGTTTCTCGTTCACATTAAGTTGCGTGCAGGGACTGGACGCTGTGTCAAAAATGCAACGGTTTTGTACGCTTTGAACTTTGTAATAGCGTCAATCCTAGTTTTAATTGTGGCATAGAGAGTGGCAAGGCACGCGGCCTTGTGCCATAGCACTGCGATACTGCGCTGTGCCTTTTTACGAGCATTACCAAGGTTTCGTTGTTTACTGCACAGTAAATTATGGCTTCGCCTATGTATCGCCACGCTGTGGGTTTACGAATGTAAAGTAACAGCTTCTGGGTGATCACACCCCTTTAATCCGATGTTCCGGAGGGAGGGGCAGCCCGGTACCCTAGGGAAAGTCTTCTGCCTGGTAGGAGATTCGTTGCCAAAAGGCACCTATACGTTCGGCGCCTACTGGGGTAGAGGGATCGGGTCACCTGTCAGGGGGTCTGAATCTCAGGGGGTTACATCCGTCTCTCATCAGCATGCATGCTAGTGATGTTGATGCAGTAGAGCTAGTTCCGTGGCATTACAGTTGCAGCAACATACCTTTCGCAATGAGGTGAAAAGTGCTAGCAGTATTACCCTAAAGTCACTAAGATTTTGCTTTGGAGATAAAAACTAGGTGCTTTGTGAGGGCAGGCACATTGTGCTAGTTTTATGGCTGCATGGAACAAATGAGTAACAAATGTTTACTCTCTGGTTCAGCTGTAATACCCTGATATAGCTGTAAAAATAACATTGTATGGATGTAGCATTATCCTAACAATACAGTATAAATAATCTGAGTACTCCATGTAACGGCATTCTACCAAGCATCTGACTCATAACTTCGAATGCATTATAAAGCATAGCATTATAGTGAACGCAAATTTCGTATTTATGGTAGAAATTTTATATTTGTATTGTAAGTACAAGTCCCATTTGACCTATAGTGGAGGTACCGAAATCACTGTAAAATTGGCCCGATTGGGCCTTCCCGGTCCTTAAGGTTTTAAAAGTAACTCGAGCAGAAGACAAAAGTCATCGAGCTTAAAATCGTGATGGAAATTAGGGACTATTGTTCGCTCTGAATGCAGCGATGTGGGACGGACAAGGTGCATGCCAAAATGACGGACAATGGCAATAACGTAGAGAGTATGCATGACGGTAACAATGCGACATCATGTATGGTACAAATATTACAACGTATCATGAATTAGTCAACTCCTTAGTTTGAAAATTGGTTTGCCTAACGAACCCTTTTTACGGAACTTCGCTTTAATACTCAACCAGTGTTCTATGAAATATACTTCCTTAATAAGATCCCAGGTTGCCGGACGGCTATATAACTAATACGGTGGACGGGGCTGGGTACCCCCGATTTCAGATACAAATAACGAGCAAGTGTTACGGTTAGTATCCTAATGTGTTTGACAATTCGTATGTTTGCACGGTGTATTTGATCCAGCAGTGAATAAGGGCACTGCATGCATTTCGAGCGGCAGAGTCTGCAATGGTGCAACCCGTCGCATTAAAGAAGTTGTTTTCTGCTGGCGAGTTAGTAAAATCTGCTGCAGCGCGTGCTTAGACCAATGCGACAATCAAAAACGGCGAGGTCTGCACCATTCTATACTTCGTACCGTCCATTGAACGTGAACTCGTTACTGTAGAAACTGCTGATTCTGACATAGAGGGTCTGTGGGTAACTTTGCTCGTGCCGATGGGTAGGTCCAACATTCGGAGTGACTTTGCACAGAACTCCATCGATGTTTGGATTCGGGCATTAATAGCTTAGATGGAATTCGCTCTACGAGGGGCAAAATTAAATCAATGACCACTGTGCAGAGCTTAACTCCTACCCAGTCAACCTGATATTTCAACACGACTATTAAAATATTGCACTCCCTACAGTGTTCAGCGCTATTGGATCACTGACCACCGTATTCGATATCAGATCGTTTTGCAATTTCTTGACGGTCGGAGCATATCTCCGACCTGTAAAGTTTAAGATGAAGGTGACCATCACTCTTAATGGGATGGGATCCTGGGAGTTTTAATATTTAGATTAAACATTAAGTGATTGTACATCTCTCGATCGTCACCCGCTTCCGAGTGTCCACATTCGTTTTCGCTAATTATTTCAGGTCCTGTAGCCATTTTTGACCGGTCGGGGCAACGTCCCCAGACTATGAAGTTTAAAAGAAATTTAACCATTATCCTAAATTAAATAGCATCTTAGGGGAATACGATTGTTTGTCATTTGTCAAGGTTAAAAGCTTGCGTGTCACTAGCGTTCTCTTCGTTCGGCATCCGGAAATCTAAGAGGTGGTCGTTGGGGATCAAAAGATTTTCCGTTTCTTGGTGATGCTGGACGACAAGGACCAAAAAGTCCAACAGGAACCTGGTCCTCTCCCTTGCTGGGTTTCGATCCTAATGACCAAGTTCAAATTTCCGCGAAGTATACATGTATTAACCACTCGACTATCCTGTTGGTTGTTGACTGTAAAGTGGTTATGTACATAATCGACATAATTACAAACAAGAAACCGGTTGTAGGGGGATATCTTGGGATATCGGGTCGGGTGATCTTTGAGGGTTCGTCGGGATTGATTGATTGTGAATACCGATGGATCAACCGTGGTCAAACCGATATTTCAGTCCCGCGATACTGGGATAATTCCTCGAGGATACTCTGGTACCTCGGGGACGTGTTGGTCTCTTGGTACGACGCCTCACGGCCAGGGGTGATCCACTAAACCACAAATATGGCTATTCCTACCCTAACCTTCCCTTGAGCCGATACTCGGGAGGGCACCTGCCATGAATTAGCCCCTTTTGTTCGGGTCGACGTCCTGAGATATTTTTTGCTTCTGGGGACGTTTTTAGGGAAGCAGAGTATCTCCTCATTTACACTATATCCTTTCCGTTATCTGTGTACTAAACGAAGCGGGGGCAATTTAATATTGCTGTCCTGTGTTGCGGATTTATAGATAAAGGGGGCTTGTACAACGGTACACGAAGGGTTGAATCGCGATATTCGCGTGAACCTGTATCGGGGTGCGTTCATTTACTCGGAGCAACAAAGATTACGCTCCTAGATAGTTCTGAGCCCTCGAGGCTCGGGCGAGAGGCTGGTTCCATCTCCCCTTTTTATATCGTCCCGATTCCGATTCATGCGGGGTCGCGGATAAACTTTAGATGGGAGCGTTTATTTTGGGCTTAACATAGTGCGATTTGTTTAGATCGCTTTGCTAGGGAGGGATACGATGGAATAAGTCGGCTTTCATCGCTGGGGCGAAGACGGGGGTACAATGTCCTACTAATTTTTGCATGAACTTTTAAATCATGAGAGTATTCGTCTTCCCGGCTGTCGAGCCGATGGAAGGCACTAACGACTGAAGCCTATCAAGTTGCGGGAGGGGGAGAACTAAAGTTTAGCACTTTTAACTGATCCTATTAGCAAGTTTGTTCCTGTTGATCTAGGTTACCACCGCAGCGTGCAGTGCATAACCCAGGTACGGTTAAAACTGAATTCGGGTGTGACTTAGTCTTATTAACAAGAAGTCCTAGGCCCAAAAGGGCGTGTCACTTTCCCAATGCGTGAATTCCAATTTTTGTGCGGCTGGGAGCGTTCCCACTCAATTACCTAACCTATTCCTATGGAAGTCCGAATGTTCTATGGAGACCATGTACCAATGAGTGACCAGTACTGAATGAGAGTAGTGACTCAGGTAAACTTAAGATTCTGCTGGGCGTTGATCTGAGCGTAGTATTTGAGAAGACTTAGTGGTCAACGACTTTTCCATTCAAACAAATTCACCACTTTTTGTATGGCCTGGAGTTGTCTCCGGGCCAGTATATTCCATGCAACCTCAGTTGGTCGGAGTGACTATCATCCTCGAAATCGGTAATCTAACCTCGGTGGAATAAATACTTCGAGGGGGGAATAACCTACAACGAGGGTCATTATCCTGAGGGTAATTTACGTTTACTTTTCTCCATGCATTTTTGAATGCACTGAGGAGATACCCAGCCAGGCTAAGCCACGTGAAATATGTTGGTGGTCGGGAGTTGTCGCAAGAGGCTGTGGAAACACGGGCTAGCGTGAGGTTGATATTTTACAAGGTGTTTAAAGGTTTGAGATGCGAGTGATACGTTTAAGCAGGATTTCACACCATCAATGCTACTTTTTGTTAGCCTGGGAGAGCTCCCGGGCTAGTCATCACACCAAGCAGGATGCCCAGGGGCATTCCTCAGTTTCCTTATAAGCAGCTATGATAAGAAGGAGCCAACTTCTGTGCAACTCGTGAAAGTGACAAGTTATTTTGTACCGACTTGGTCGATGGATTTTCTGGCGGATCCTCTAAAGGGACCAAAGCTAATGAACGCGTTGTGAAGCTAAGGTGTTCTCCTACCTAGAACTTAAAAGGGGCATCTCTCCAACTTGAATCGAGTCGGCCATGTGGATCAAGATCTATACTAAAAGTGGTAAGTAAAAATTAGAGGATTTTAGTGCGCGATTAGCGTCGATGTATCTTGGGGAATAAGAGCCATTGTTTAGTCCTGGGTTGTTTAAATGTCTAGGGCAATCATGGGACTATAAATTTAGAGGTGGGTGCCGATGTCCGACTGAGTATGTCCTGACAAAAATGATCTAAAATCGGCACATATTACATACTCTAAGGGGGGATTTGTACGGAGTTTGGTGGTGCTTTTCCGAACCGATGTTATTATTTTCCTTTGACTAACTGGGATAGTCCTTTTATGGGGCTATCCAAAAAACACGGAAGGGCATTCATCTGACGTGTGCATGTTTAGTAATAAATGCTCAAACTCGGTTCAAAATGACATATAGTTATCAGGGCAAATTTTCTGCCAACTTTAAATCGCTCAATATTTACAGATTGAAAGTCCCGGTAAATTTTGATGAGTTTTGGTGGTACTCAAGCTCACGAACTATGTTAGAACTAAGGGGGCATTTGTACTACCTTTGGATGGGCTGTAATTGAGGTCTAAACATGGTCCAAAATAGCACGTTTTTGGCTGGGGACAACTTTTACTGACTTTGATTTGGTATGTAGACGTTAATTTTGAGTAGAGAAAGTTTCTATCGAACTTTTCTGGTAAACCTATTCGGGAACGACGGTTATGAGCCTAACAACGTTTGTCTTATGCTCGCGGCCACTGTTGGTTCCTTCTAAAGTTAGCCGAAAATTCTATTTTCATCGTAGTTTGGCGTCATTGCAACAAATTTCCGTTCTTACTTAAGAACTTCGACATATCCTACCCTAGAGATGGACTGGCAAGTGGGCCCGAGCTTTGGACCCGATCTGCACATGTTTCTATTTTCTCCCTTCTATGTCTCCTATCCCTAATCCCAATTCAGTGTTGTATCGCTGTTGGTGCGTTGTGAGTGTTTGTGTTGCAGTGCAGTTTCCACTGCATTGTACTGCCTCGAACGATGGTAATTTTGATATTTCTATCGGTCGCTCGAGGTTTATTTTCGAGGATGAGACTCTGCCATCGTGCAACCAAATCCTGTTGTTGTTTGCACAATTAAAGGACTCAGACTGCGTCAGGACCTAGAATGCGTTTGGAGATCGCGACAATCGGGTGCGACCATGAGTAAATTAACCAAGGTTCATGAAATATATATAGCTATGAATTACTGTATCATCCCGATGTAATTTGTGGGCTGGGGCCGTGTAATGTAGCTGTTCTCTGGTTGGTAATTATATCACTTAAGCAGCGGAAGGTGACTCTGGACTAAGAAAATTAAATCTTATTTAACAATCAGAATTTGTGCTTGCTACATACAAAATAGATCACAAAGAATCTATGCGACACAGGTCAAGTAAGATATTGCATAATACTTATCATACAAGGAAAAAGCCATTAAACAAATCCAATGATGGTCACACAGAACATCCCTGTCAATTTCCAATGTGAGTTGCTCTAGGATAATCAATCCCAAAATTTTGTGGATTGACCCTGCTCGGAGTCATGCTTCAGCTCGAACGCCGGACCGTAATATCCAAATTTTCTTAGCTCGCCTATGAGTAATTTTAGTTTACCCACCCAGAGCAAAGTGAGGCCTGCGAAGGTTCATGCCCTTTTTTGCCGAAGGAGGCGATTCGTTCGGCCCTGATCGCGGTTCGGGCGCCGAATGTTCTACTACGATACATAAATTTTGCACGTTTTGCAATATCCTAATAATCTTAGCAGTTAGGTTTCCAAGTACATTTGTTTCCTATTAAATTTGTAACCGTGATCAGCTCAAGGAGAATTTTTTTTGAAATCCTAACTCAGCTCAATAGGTTCGAAAATTGGACCTATAATATCTAAATAATTTATTTTGTGTGCTACCTATGATCACAGGGAACCAGAGAGACTTCAACCAAAATTTTTCTAAAGTTCGCACAGGATTTTGTACCGATGATTTAGACGACTCTAGGAAAACGAAGGGTGTAGCAGTTCCAGAACGAAGGGAATGCCAGATGGCGGACGGGGTAAATCAACTCATAAGAACCGATGTTTGCTACGATCAAGCTGATATTTTAAGGATACTGTTGGCCATGATATCACGCACCTAGCCTTGGGAAGTTAAACCCCCTTGAACTGTTCCTAGCTTCCCACACCCATACTTACGCTTTTGATCCCAGCGGGCAGCACCAGCTCGTACCCCTTCACGCGACACGGGACGTCACGTGGATTCCTCTCCAACGTCCTTCGATCGAAAATCCATGCGAAAGATAAATAGTGTAACCGACGTCAATAGATGATACTAGCTAAGATCACAGAGCTGGCCAGTAAAGTAGACCGAACTCCGTGGTGTCGAAGTCAAACTGAAAACAAGAGATCGGACGTCACGTCCGACCTCGAAAAATTTTCCTGTACTTTAGGATAGCAGATTTGGCGTGGTCCAATCAAGATCAATTTTCGGCCGCCCTCCATTTTTGCAATTTCTTTCCGATCGCCAATCGGAAAAGTTTCAAACTTTGGAATTCGGCGCTTACCGTAAACCCGTAGACCGTTTAGAGAGAAGCGAGAATAATGGACGGGCATCTGCAAAATTGGGGCGAAGGTCGAAATTTCGCCCTTTGTTCTAGCAATTTTAATCTTGCTGTTTATGTCTGGTAATCCAGACGTTCCCAAGACCAAAGCAACCCTAATCATTGAAATATTAATTATTAATATAAAATTCGTAAAATATTGATATTTAACTAGTAATTATTAATACAAAAGTTCCAAGATAATAGTTTACAAAACTAAATCCGTTGTCTACCCGTGAACCCGACCCAAATCTCATCACAGATGTTCCATGGAATCCACGCATCCTCGCGCAAGCATTGCACGTTTTTATGTAGTTTATGAAATTACCATGAAAACCGTGAGCCAACGTGCACACATTGCACGTTTATATGTAGGTTTGGCGCTCAAAATGATTGTCTACCAAAGGGCTCATACCGCCGATTTTCTAGCCAATCGCCATCCAAACCACGTCCCCGCATGTGAACACTACATACATATATGTTGGTCTGCGCGTTTGTATTTATTGCGATTTTGGAATTTTCATGAAACAAACGCCGATTCACGGGCTCCCAAAGAGGAACGTGCCGCGGGTTGGGACCCTCTCGGCGCCCAAGGGCGGGACACTCGCTGTGGAACCATCGGCGAGAAGGGCACCCCCGCCTGTGGTTTGCAGGGACCACCGCGGGGCGACAAACCTACCCCCTGTGTTGCTATGTACATATACATCTACATATCTTACCAAATTCGGAAAACTTACGAATTTAGGAAAATTTTGTTTTTATTTCTTATATACAATATATAACCTTTATATGAATATGTTTACCTGGTGCAGTGTTTTATCCTTTATAATATAAATATATATATTAGTTGGTAAATATATATATATATATAGTTATATTAGTTGGTAAAATCACTGATATTTAGATAATAATTTTAATCAAAATTAAGACAAAGAAGGGAGACAAAAGAGAGAAAGAAAGAACAAGAAAGAGAGAGAAAGAATGCTGACAGAAAAGAAAATAAAAGAAGCGAAACACAGAGCGAGAAAAACAAAGCAAGGAGAGAAACGACAGACAACGAGGAAAAAATAAAAGAACGACCGAAAAGGTCGATTAAAGAGAGACATAAAAGAAAAAGAACCAAGAAGGCTTGAGAAGTTCGTGGGGGCAAGGGGTTCCCGTGGTATTTTCGAGGGGCCGAGGTTAAAATCGTTCCCAGGACAAAGAATGGGTCCAATTAATACCAAACATAAACAGGTTAGGCCCGACATTAGGCCCTGACCCACACGGGCCACTTTATATAAATTAGTATAGGGAGCTTTAGCAGGCTGTCCTGGCCTAACGACTGGGCAGAAAGAAGCCCCAGGGCTATCATTGGACTTGCCTTGAGAGGGCGATTCGAACGTGGGGTAATACCTATGTCCCACGACTGGGATTTTTAAACCTACTAAAATGGTGCAACTAGAGAGAGTTTCGACGGAGGTAGGGGTGCTATTTATGCTTGTCCCAGGTTAACGAGAGGGTGGACGGAGACCCACCGGGTATATTTGAAGTCGTCTCGATGAGGCGAACTTTCGAGTTGGGATAAGGCTTTCGGGATTTTGTGCCCCTATCAGACTTAGACGATTTTGGGGCGTACCTTAGAGGATTACTACGGGTCAACAGATGATCGGATAAAGACCTGCCGCACATTGTTGTGTTGGCCAAAAATAGGCGAGTAGAATAAGCGGTCGCATGCCAATATTTAGGGCAGGCTGAAAAATAATACTATTTCACAAAATGGAAGAAAATTAACTGTTAACTCCTATGGCATACAGTAGCAAATGACATGCGCGATAAAGTGTGCGTTATAGCGGGTGAACGGCTGAGCAGATAAAGACCCGCTAGGGCGCATTGGAATTCTTGATGTCTGGGATACTTGGTGATGTATCAAACTCTCACCGGAGTTACTCCTTGAACAAGAGGGAACAGTTACAACGCTCCTGATCGAGTTATGTTGATAGAAATGAGGTGTGCAGACGCAGTTTCGCTGTACCCAATGTACAGACAAAGGAGCAGGTCGTAATATGACGCGGCTCTTGAGTTATAGATTCGTTGAATCGACACAGTGATACCCAAAGAGCCGATCTAGGGCCTTCCATAGAAAATCGTGAAGGGTTATAAACTCGACGATGGCGTTAATTCGGAGGCGATTTGGCCCGAATCGGTTTGTATTGTAGCCGTTTCAAATAAGACAAGGTATCTTGGGTTAGAGACGGAACGGGCTAAGGTTCGCCTTAGACCTGGGAAGACATTAGGGGCCGAAAGAGATTTGCGACATAGAAAAGAGATGCAATCGGATGATGACAACAACCCTACCTAGCGTAGCAGCGGTTGTTTCGACGAGTAACAGATGAAATTATTAATATAACTCGTCAAGCTATGAACCGAAGTTGCCCTATTTGACCGCGTTAGAAATCCACTAACTTTTGCACCGAAAAGTATTGGGAGCATAAATTCAAATTCCTAGCTGTTGACCAGCTACGGTTCGTTGAAACCGTGACCGCTTCACCTGTTTATGAAAATCCGAATTTGTTACTTTCGTGTTTGCCGTTGTTTTTCTTTGAGCTCAACCATGGAGAGAAGTTTTGGTTAATCTAGGTAAAGTATTTCGATATTTGACCACTCTCCAGTGGATTTTAGTGTCGGTGCTGTTCGTTGTTCAGCGAAGAGCCACTGCCGTTCGATGCGTGCGAGCCGCCCAGAGGCCTCCTATGCCCGGACAGTCGTAATTTTGATTTTACGTGCTTAAGAATATACCCAAGAAATTCTGGCGTGGTCGAAGTTTCTATATACCTAAAAGTTTTCCTATGATTGGTTCAGTTCAGCGCTATTTCAATGTTCTCGTTCTTTGATACGTCTCCTCCTAGATTCTACTTGCGCACAAATACAAAAGAAAGCATATACGACGGACAATTATAGCGACATGAAAAGCAGTTAAGATTCCAATCGGCATTACGACGGACAAGAGTATACGAGCAATACCAATCCATGGTGCTACAGGGGTCAGGTTTACACGACGGAACACGGAACGTCGGGCCGAGTCGTGTTAGAGCACTGTTTATCAGCCTTTCAGGCTTTGACGAGTCCTTAACGGACCTTGATGAGAGTTGGGGCCAACGTAACAGACCGGAACGGTCCTGTTACATATAAACAAAGTAGAACTTTAGTTGCCAAAATGTAATGCATTTTAAGTCAAACATGGAGCGAAACGAAGATTTTGGATTTTACCTAATAACGACTTTTATTATTTCATAATTGTAGCATAACAATATTTGCAGTTGTGATTGTGCATAATAGTGTTTTATCGTAGTAGTAGCGCCGCTTGACATGTTCCATTGCACTGATCTCTCCAGATAGTAGTGGTTCTGCTTCTGTAAACTCACAGCGTGGTGATATATAGGCGAAGCGACAATGTCTATGCAGTTACTGCAGCAAAAATCACGAAAACGTATTGATAATCATAAAATAGCACAGCGTAATGTGGCAAGGCTATGGCTATGACACTAGACTGCGTGATTTGTGTCAACACAGCAGCATCGCCATTATTAGAAATTCTAGTGCGTCGCAAAACCTTTGCATTTTTGACATGTTGTGCAGACGCCGCCCACATCTTAATGTGAACGCGGCACAAATGGGCTGGACGTAACAACCTTAGCAATCTCGTTACATACAAGAGCTTATGTGGAACAATGTTCCAAAGTTGTTACGCAGAATCCGCTGTGCGTAACAACTCACGAAGGTTGTTACATACTGTCGAATGTATTACTTTAATACACACGTGTGTATACGCTGACGATGTCGAGCAAGTGCACACATTTCTCAGTAAATGTTGTGCTCTCTTCATCAAAATAAATTGTGGTCCACCTTTATTTACGCCAAGTAATCCATTTTTGGGATTAACTTGCATATAAACTGATTTGCCTAAGTCTATTTCACCATACGTGATTCCACATAAGCCAAATTCCATATTTTCACGAGCGATCGGAATCTTTAAAGCCACAATCAAACTTTCGATTCCTGTATAAACTGCTTTTTCAATTGGTATAGTGTAATACTTATTTATCTCATCTGACCCATGCATGAGGTTAATTCAGCTCTCCGAAATTTTATCGCTAAGAGATAAGAGCGTATGTTTGAGACTTATGGGTGCAATAATGCCAGATGAGATATAACCCTTTCAAAATAACCCAGGGCATTAGCTAGAGTATAAATGCCCTCAATTTGTTCGTTCCATAAGAAAAAACTTGATAGCCACCGAATTAGGTCTGAGTTAAAATTCAATTCCACATAACTGAGCTGAATTGATTGGTTCAATGCGAAACCAAGCGACTTAATTGAATTCGTAAAGCCTTCTTGTACCTCACCTAGCTTAGCCGTTAAATTTGAAATAACATTAATACGTTTGTCCTCATTTTGGAACCCTTTTGTTACTAGCTTAGACAGCGAAATAAGGCGGTCATTGACTCTGACAACCTCTGACGACGTACCAGTACATCAGGGAATAACCGGTACCGAAATTTACCGGAACCGGAACCAGCAACCGGAACCGTCCAGTTAAACCGGATCCGGAACCGGAACCTGGTCTTCGAAATTTATATATAGTAAAACAGATGATGGAAGAAATGAAGGTATAGTGGATTGGTATAGTCAAACCGAATGTGCTCACAAAGCTTGGAGTGTAGAATAAACACTTTAGCTTTGTCCCCAGTCGCCTTCCTTTACTACGCATACGTTAGTTACACGAATTTCTGTAGGAAACATGAAATTATTGGTTTATATGATTCTAAAAGAAATTAATGGATAGAAACTAATTTTTTGATCAGTGGTAAAACACACTGTGTAGGATAGCGTTGGATAAACAGTGCCCGTCAGTTAGATGATAGTGATGATAACTTTCTAATCAGAATGCTATAAATGATATAAACTGTGATGCTGCTCGCAGTTTCAATAAATGCAGTTCACTGCCAAGAAAGCAGCTTCTGGCTGCGTTGCAGATAACGTTAGTTTACTTCAATTTAGCCTGATTTACAAAGTTTACAAGGGCACAGGCTGGTTCAATTTATGTTAACCAAGCATACCCTAAGTACTTCTACGTAATCCAAACTCTGTTACCCAGTTGGACCGGTTTAATTCTAACGTAACCCGGACAATTCTGAATGTGTAAAATAGCTGCTACAAGCATCGCCCTGGCTTTGATTTGTTAAGAAACTCCTGCAGATTATTATGAAAAATTCCGACTGAAGTTATGTGCCCTACTTACGTTTCATATGGCAAATTGCTTAATTAATCTTTTCTTTTGCTTGGTTGTATTGGATCTTGATCATTGTATAATGAATGTATATTACATATGTTTGGATACGAAATGAAACGAAAATGTGGAAAATTTCAAAAAAATGTTTAAACTAGAATTCTGGTTCCGGTATGGTTTTGCCTTTTGCCGGCATCGCAACTGGAACACGATTTTCGCCAGAGCAGAAACCGGAATTCCGGTTACTCCCTGGAAGACATATAGCACCATAGTGATACTGTCAGGTTTTTCACACGAGTGAGCCCGGAGTCAGACATCTGTTCTGCACAGTCGGAGCTCACTGTATACGATAACACTGCATTAGGTATAATGTTAAGTTTGGACTTCTGCCAAATCTTGAATTTCCAGGTTGGACAGCTGCCATATTTTGTATTTTGCTAAAACTTGAATTTCTCGCAATGGATAGCTCTCGTAATATAAATTAACCGCGTTGCACTGCTGCCAAAATTTGAATTTGCAGCGTTGGACAGCTGCCAAAATTTGAATTTCCCCCGCTGGACAGACTCAAATCTTTGTATTTACCGCGTTAGACAGCTGCCAAAATTTGTATTTTCTGCGCTGGACAGCTACTAAAATAGAAATTAACCGCGTTGGACCGTTGCCAAAATTTGAAATTGCCGCGCTGAAAAACTTCCAAAATTTAAATTTCCCGCGCTGGATGGCTACCAAAATAGAAATTAACCACGTTGTACTGTGCCAAAATTTAAACTTACCGCGTTGGATATCTGCCAAAATTTGAATTTCCTGCGATGGATAGCTACTATTAAAATAGAAATTAACGCTTAGATTGTTGCCAAGATTTGAATTTACCCCGCTGGAGAACTGCCAAAATTTAAATTTACCAAATTGGACAGCTGCCAAAATTTGAAATTCCCGCGTTGAACAGCCGCCAAAATTTGAATTTACCGCGTTGGACGGCTGCCAAAATGTGAATTGTCGATAATATATTAATAAATACATTACATAATATAAAAATTACAATATATATTGTATTATAACTATTTATAACAGTCAGGCGAGACGGGTAAATTTGTCCCACATGGTTCTGCCTAACCATGTGAACACTATACAGAGATATCTGTAACCTCAGGACAAAATTGATAGTCAGCCTTGACTGTGCCGATATCCCATACAGTCACGCTTAACTGTGGGACAAAGAGAGACAAAGTGCGCCCAAGTCATCTTAAATGGCCCATAAAGTATTTTCCTTACCTTAGAGGCATCAGCGCCAGCTCCTGGATTACAACCACAGAAAATAGATTAACATAAAAGGCTAGATTGCATAAGACACCTCTTTTCTGTCGATGAGGGGTCGAATTGGATTTTGTTAGAATTTTGGTATTTTCTTCCAAATTTTCCAATTTATTTTTTGATCGCTTATAAGTTGAAATAAAAGCTTTATTCACGTCTATTGACATGTTACAAAATTGCCTTAAAAGAAATGCTACGGGACCTGTTATATTTTGATGACCCACATTGAAACATGAGGGTGTTAATTTTGGGTCTTGTGTACTAAGCTTCAATAGTATTACTATATAATGTTCAACAAAATTTTGGACATTATCCAAAGTTCCTTCCCGTTTAAATACTACTGAAAAATGTTTGTTGACTCTAACGATGGGGTTTATAAGTTGCGTTGCTTATGTTCGCAAACGGTTTTGTTATAGTATTCCAGCTGCTTATATTGGGCCTTTTTGATATTATCAGCAGCTAGTTTTCAAGCAATTTCAAAACCAGTTACGAGAGTTTCTCGATAACCTTGGAATGTCTCGATTTACAGCAAATTGTAGGATCCTAGTCCTATTTCCAATAACAAAACGGGGATCACGGCCAGAAAGTAGAAAGAACGGAGTCTCTTTAGTGGATTCGCGCACGGCGGTTCTGTAAGCAAATACAAATTCAAATACTTATCTCAATCTGTGTGAACAGTATTAACATATTGAGAAAGCATTATACTTAAAGTTTTGTTTAACCGCTCACGCTGACCATTTGTTGAAAATCTATAGGGATAAGTATTCAACTTCCTAGTATCGTTAAAGTGACATACCCATCGGATTAATTCACTCATGAAATTTGAACCACGGTCAGATAACAATTTTGAAGGGGCTCCATACCGACACAATTTCTTCCACGCCTAGTCTGGCAATAGTTTCGCTTGTTATATTACGAACTGCAAATGCATCGGCCCACTCAGCTAAATACACGGTAGATACAACTATATGTTTATTCCCAGCGTTCGATTTCTTTTAGGGGACTTACACAATCCAGATCCAGCATACCGAAAGGTTTTGCGGAAATTGCTATTGCATATAGTGGAACCTTAATTTTTTTAGCCGAACCCTTTTTTCGTAGCGCAAAATACACATGAATAACACCAATTTTTGATATCGTTATACATTGAATTCCAATAAAATTGTTCCCAAACCCCGTGTGTCCCACACCAAGTAAGTCGTCCTGAAATGATTCCACAATTTCGGGGAATAGTACTTGTGGGACTACTACTTGGCAGCAAAGCTTGGGTCTACGGTTAGGTGTTTTTTCGTTCCATATATGGTGTGGCAGCTCTTTAATAATAACGTAGTTTTCATACCTGTGGTCGTCGTTTTTCTTACCACTTTCACCACCTGCGCTTCGGCTTTCCAACCATTTCATTATTGGTTGTAATTGATTATCAAAACGTTTTAAGTTACGAATGTTATTCTTGGATGTCATTAAGTTACGAATGTTATTCTTGGATGTCATTAAGTTACGAATGTTATTCTTGGATGTCATTAAGCTTTCACTGGACTGATCCGCAGGATTCAAGTCATATCTAAAATTTAAGTTATTCGCAGATTTTACACAATTTATGTTATCTCCAGTTCTAGGAAAACATAATTTTTCATCATCATCATTTTCTTGGTCGGTTTCTATCATGGAAAGACGGGACTCCTTGAGAGCGCGTCGCTATTGGCGTGAACCATACCAGGGCGACGTTGTACCTCAAAATCGAACTCTGACAGGTATAATGACCATCTCAGGAGTCTGGCATTTGTCTTTGAGAAGTTCATTAAGCATTTTAAGTCGGAGTGGCCTATCACCACTTTAAACTTTCTGCCGAGCAAGTAGTGTCGAAAATACTTGACAGACTAAATTACTGTCAAGCCTTCTTTTTCAGTAATCGCATAATTTTTCTCAGCAGGGGCGAGTGTCCTAGAAGCATAGGCTACAACGTGTTCCAATCTTGACATAATACTACCGCAAGACCTTCGTTGCAGGCATCTGTTATTAGAATAAATTCTTTTTCAAAATTGACGTCTTCTAAAATCCGGTCTTTGATAAGTTCACCTTTTAAATCGTCGAAGGCATTTTGACACTCAGGGGTCCAAGCAAAAAAGGTGCTCTTCTTCAAAAGGTTGTTTAATGCAGACGCCCTAGAAGCGAAATTTTTAATAAATTTCCGGTAGTACGACGTTAGTCCTAGGAAGCCTCTTACTTGTTTCACAGTTTTTGGCACAGGGTACTCCTGAACAGCTTTAATCTTATCCGGATCAGTTTCGATGTCCAGACACAATGTGTCCTAAAATCTTTACTATACTCCGACCGAAGCTACACTTTTTTGGTTTTAGTTTCATATTGCGTTGTTGCAGTCATCCAAACAAGTCCGATAAGTCCTGAATATGTTGGTCAAAAGTTTGGGAGAATATTAATATGTCGTCGATGTAGTCTAAAACTTTATCCTTAGTCCAGCCAATAAAAACTGTATAGCTCGCATAAAAGAACTAGGCGCACATTTCAGTCCAAATGACATTACGTTTTAAACTCAAACAGCACCCTATCGGTAATAAAAGCAGTCTTTTCCTTATCGTTTTCTTCTAACTCCATTTGCCAGTATCCGCTAGTTAAGTTCAAACGGGAGAAATACTTAGCACCACTGAGTCGGTCTAGACAATCCTCGATTCGCGGATTGGGAAACACATTCGACTAGGTAACGGCTTTCTTATAGTCAATGCAGAATCTGTTTAAACCGTCCTTTTTACGAACTATAACAACAGAAAATGCCCAAGAAGACGCCGCGTGTCTAATTATGTTATATTTTTCCATGTTATCTAGTTGGATTTTTACATCTTCCTTAGCCGCCTGTGGGATTCTATAGGATCTCTGATATATTGGTGGGCTGTCCTCACAATTAATAAAATGTTTGACAAATTTTAGTCTACGCAAATCATAATCGGAAAAAGAAAATACGTTGCTCTAAGAATTTAAAACTTGGAACATATCCTCTTTTATTCCCGGTTAAATCAGAATCCTCTAAGGATAAATCTGGGATTACGATATAATCTTCGATATTCGCTTTTGGTGTCACCTTGCATAGGCTGGGGTTATTTTCGGAATATTTTGGAAATTTTCACCATGAACGTTTGCTACGCGCTTCCCTTCACTGGATTGGGATTTCCTCATTTTAATAGTGTGATTGCCCAAAATGCACTGTTTCTTTGCTACATTCAAAATACAGTTGTATTTAATCGTAAACACAATTTCAAGTATTATGTCGTAGGGAATGTCCTTGCTCAAAAATACAGATTGAACATACCCTTGAGACCAAATTTGTACTTCTATGTCACCGAAAAGATCCAATCCCTGGCAGCTCACCGTCTTCTTTACTCACTTGATTACCAGTACCTGGCGTCCTTGAACACTTAAAGTCCTCTAAGCGCGATTCTGTCCGAAACTTTAATAAACTTATCCAGTGTCACAAAGTATTTCTACTGGGATTTTTCCAAAAAGTTTTCCCAAAATTAGAGGAATTCGGTTCAGATCTGTATCTGTGAGGACGCTCTTTTCAGTATAAACACAGAAATTACCTGACCCGGATCCACTAGTCACACCTCTGGAAAAATGGAAGTTGGGTCTGTTGAATTTTAGGGTACGTAGACTAGATCTTATAATCATTAGAATCTTTCCTTGCCAATTCCTACCAGGATGTTTTTAATATCCCACATACGTAAATCATGGGTTGTCAATCCTCATTCCCATATTGTGTTAAGGCTAGGTTCAGCAACACATTCGTGACCATATCTAATAAAAATTGTCGTAACATCTAATTGCTCTGAAATTTTACAATATTCGCATGAAACATGGTTTCGAAAGCTAGACAGGA
Organism: Trileptium ribeirensis; assembly: GCA_030248225.1. Lineage (NCBI taxonomy): Eukaryota > Metazoa > Nematoda > Enoplea > Enoplida > Thoracostomopsidae > Trileptium > Trileptium ribeirensis. The sequence goes on from JASANE010002714.1 coordinate 41,295, forward strand.
AATTATCCATGCCTCCCTATTCCTAGGAACTGTTTCCGAACGTTTTACCCTTTTGCCGTTTAGGGTCCTCCTCCGAGCATACCTGTGCAGCAGCATCAAAATGCTGGCACAGCAACATTGACAACATAATCAATACTCTCAGTACAATCAAATGACTTTACCATCGATATCCAACTGTGTTAAGAAATGATTATATAGCATATTGTGGCCATCAAAAATTGCCAAAACTCCACCTGACTTTGCTAGAAATCGATTTTGAAAGAACTATTTGAAATACTTGTACGACGTTTCCGCATATATACATTAGAAACATTATGACATACATCATTTACGCAGATCTCTCCCACAAAATATTCCGGATTTATGCAGTTATTGGGTTTAATTCCTACGTCCATACTTACTTTTAACACAGGATCCGGTTGCGTCTTATCCACCCCGCGTACCTGAGCGCGCGTGGGCTTGCTGAGGTCTTGTTCTTTACCAACCAACTCCTAGACCTGAAAGATGGGTGCTCAGGTGCTTGCTCCAGGTAGATGATACCATTCATGGCCACATTCTGCTCAGGCACCTTCTTGTGGAAGTCCAATTTCCTCCTCTAGCCACGCATCCACCAAAACGATAACATCCGTTGAGGCACAAGCAATGGTAATCCGCTATGGCCCGCCGGTTTTGTTGGAGGAGACGGATGTCATCTTCCGACAACATATCTGACAACCCCATTTGCCGCGGCTGAGCTTTTCCCTCGTTGTCCAATTGACCTTGGCTATGGGCGACAAGCATCTCACCTACTACGTGACGCAGGCCTATGGTTATGTCTACAGTGTATCGGTCACCGATGCCGCGCTGCACAAAGTGTAGAAGAACCTCCTGGTTCACCAACCTTCCCAGAAAACTGATCGTGTAGGGGCCAAATTTAACACACCCAGGAGGCGGCAAAATGTTATTCAATTCCACCTGGAAGCATTGCGGGGGAGTATTCACAAGTACTGGATGCCGGGGCATTTGAAATACCTCATTAACATCGCAGAGGTTACCCCTACCTATATCAACCAACCAGACGTTGTACTGCCGGCACCCGGGAATAAAGGTAACCTCACGACGAAGAGCCTGCCCGCCATCACAACTACTACCCGTTTTTATCCGTATTTCTGACTCTTCCAAAGTGATCAGTTCGTCAACCAAAGGCAGGCAGGCGTTTAGCATGTCGAAATGGCACGTTTCCCTGACTAAAGATATCCAAATGCATTTTTGGTCCTCCGCCGCCTCCACTATGGCCCGGTATTTCAATCCGGGGCATATTATTTTGCGCCCCAGGTAACTGCCACGAGAGGCCCATCATACACCGGGGGTATACCTCCTTTCGCCGCTTCTCGGCCCGGAACCAGGAAGACTACCGATGAGTTGTAGCACATTTTTCTATAATATAAACTAAATGTGGTGAACTCAATATTCCTAATTTGATTATTCAGGTTATTCAGCTCAATGTAGTATAAAACTTCCTTATCATAAATTAATTTATAGACACCGTATTTCGTAGAATTTATTAACGTGGCGCCGTACGGGTACTCATAAATTTTGGTCGTATCACATAAATTTTCCTTATCTATATCTTGAGTCAGACACTCTCTGCTGGATAGATTAATTTAGTTATCATAATATGTCACATCTACAAAAATATTATAATCCAGGTTGTCCGCCCCATGGTTTTGGAAATGGCACATCATAGCCGAGTGCGGTGGCTTGGGCGTGGTATCACCTTCCATAATCCTATTAGCTAACCTTTTCTTTTGTTTCCGAAGTCGCAAAACTTCGGCTTTCCAGTCATTCGTTTGCTCCATATCCATCCAACGATTTGATATTTGGCGCACATCATTACATCGGAATTGACTACCCCCAGTGCCGTGACATTGATTCAACTGAGGAGAAATATTTTGCCACCTGTTAGGTTTCGGTCTCTGTTGATTATTACCTTGAAAACTATTCGGACGCCAGAAGGGCTGGTGAGCCCGATTTGGCAGCCATCTATTTACATTTGGTATAGATCTATTTTGTGTTGTTGAGATAGAATCGTTGCATTCCTGCTTATCTCTTATTGAGGGAAAACCGATAATGTTGCGCTAGATTTCGTAATCTCTTTGACCCCTCCTGGAGGTGGTCTGAACTCGCACAGGGCTTCGCACACATACAGCTTCCTGCCTCGACACGTTTGTCAAAAACAGACTATCCCTCAGAAGTCTGAGGTTTTAAACGAACGCAGATGTCTATTAGAGGACCTTATCTCTTAAAGAGGGGTCCAATGGACCAATATAAACTTTTTAGCGAATTAATTCATTTGACACTCTAATATGTTAAGTGTTGCAGTAATGATCTACTACAAGTGCTCTAAAATAATACAAGATAAATGCTTATATTGAATGGCGAAAAAATAGATGCGGGGTCCACGCGACCCACGTTCATACTTTCCCCGATGCTGGAAAATGACATCTAAACTTTATAAAAATTACAGTTGCAACAGTCCACTGGACCCTTTATAATTTGGCGCCGCATTGCGTTGCTTTGCATATACCTGCAAACAAGGAACTATGCCAACGTTTAGAATTATATTGAATATGAATTGTCAATAGATCTTGTATTTATTCGAAAATTTGTTAGGATTGCTTTTGTACATCCTAAAATGCAACGGCTATCTTTCCGAACTCTACCCCTAAGCATACTACAGCTAGATAAATCTTACGACAGAAATAACGAATAGATTAACAGCCGGGCAGGTGTGTAACTATAATTTGGCTTATTTGTTAAATCTTGGTAAGTCAATTTGTTAAATCTTGGTAAGTTCCATTTATTTTGGTCCTGCGCCATGTTTTTCCAGTGATTTTTCATTTAATATTGTACTTCTGCATTTCACTTTTTTATGCACTTATCGAGTCAGAACGATCAAATTCTACGTCTAGCTGTATGAATTGATGTCGAACATAATTATACAAAAAGAATATCTGAACGGCAGTATATCACAACATAGGTTTCATAGTGGATTATACATCGACACAGTGTTATATAATGCTCTAGGTCGACAATTCTGTGGCGGAACTCTGCCGGGCTAAATCCGCTGAAAAGCCAACCTTGTGAGGGATATGTTATTGGGCCTTCTTAATGTAGGACTGTACAATATGATTAATTTTTCGCTGCTTGATTTATATGCCTTATTGCCAAGCTGCCGCCTTACCGGCAGTTGGGTTCGATACTGTAACAATGAGCATTTATCTCTATTCACAATTTCTGACAGAGACGTTTATCTCGAATGCAAAATACTGCTCAAATTTTTATAATTTGACGGATTGGAATTTAACATTTAGCAGCATTACCATTGATAGACATGAGAAGTGAGCAAACATTACGAGATTTATGGTCCCAGTGCAATGTGAATTCTGAGCTTGGGGTCAAACAAAGACGTCATTTGTATTTAAACTATTAAACAGTCTGAGTCGTTTGTGAATTTGCTTATATGACTGCACGAATTCTATGTTATGTAATCGAACTGTGTTTGAAATATTTACATTTCACCATCGTACAGTTTCATTTATTGAAATTAGCGAAATTGGCGATACGATTTTCCAGAAATTGATTAATCACTATTATAGCCAATGATAGAGTGAAAATAAATTTATAATGTACGCTCATATGTTCCTCACAAAATATTCGCCGGAAAGTTTATGCAAAAGTCAGAACAAAACCGCGTGTAACCAAGATTTTATGGAGTACCCTTGATGAAGAGTGATACTCAAGCCAAACTGCATTATATACGTTTTGGGGTGACGTGGTCCAACTTTCTCTATTTTCCACAGGACAAAGGCTGTTGGATAGAACGAAACGTGGTGCCGTAGGTTCAAAAGTGGGAACGTGCCTCCACCCCTTTTTTCAAAAAGTGGGACAAATAACAAACAAATAGACAGTGCCATCCCACTACGTATATAATGTAGTGTGGTATGAGCGTAATATTCTTCAAGGATTCATAATGAACTCTTCATTATAACATATAGTTTTAAATGCAATTAATCAATAAATGCAATGTTTGCGAGTGATACACGATTGAATGTTTTAACCAAATTAATTAAATATATTGCTTGGCTGGACCACAGTAACATATAGGAACACCAAAACTAGCTGGATTGGGAAAGTGAATGGTTGATTACAAACTGGTGGACCCTCTATCCTAAGATAGTGATTTAATCATTGTATACTCTCATTTTCTGCCGAAATGTTGCAAACCTAAGCCATTTTATTGAATCCTGGCGTATTTTCACTGATCTCAATATCAGTAATATTATTCGCAGAATAACCTAGCAACGTTGTGATAACGCTGCATAGTGAAGGTTACAGGATTGGCAGCGGAAAACGTAAGGCCCAACATTGAAGGAGAAGGGTGCAGGAAAACAATGTTATTGATTTCGGTTTATTTTTGCCTTTGGCACACGAAATTGAAATATTTGCGTATTTAAGTATACATTTATACACAGGTCAAACAGGTCAGACCGTTTGACTCGAGGCCGGCAGTGATCAGTAGAAAAGTCCAGACCAAAGACCCGTAACCTGTCGACCCGTTTTCAGCCCTGGTTTGGGTTCCCATGCCAAAACCCGCATAATATTGGGTTCCCCTGGTTGAATGCCTTTTGCTGAAAATTTTGATTAATTTTAATAAATAACCCATAAACTATTTTAAGGTTCCCCATAGAGTATCATGGCGGGTATTTCCGAAAAATGACAGTGTAACTTTTTGTCCCTTTGACCATAACCCTAACGGTAAGGCCCATCCTAAGCTTAGCCTAGGACTCAACATCAAAGTTTTGTCTTGTGGTACTCGTGTGAAATATCCTTACGTTGAGCATTTCTATGGCTGTGTGACAGCTGGGCCACGTGCGTAGTTTATCTTTGATTACCTTTCTGGGTTGGTAATTTTCTGGTGAAAGGTTCCGTTTCGCGTTGGACCCGGCATTGATTAGGTTCGAAAAAACTTTAGATATGTGATGTACATATGCCAGTTAGTAATGTCCCATATTTAGAAACAATGACAGGAATGTATCACGAGCGCCCCTCTATCCGCACATATTCTGCACCGTCGTGACATACAGTCTGCTAAGCACCAAGTTTGCTGACCGTAATTATATAACAACTTATTCGTTTTTGGGGCAAATTGTAAAATGAATTAAATACTATTTTGTACGAATAATATATGTCGTCCGTGAAAATTATGCTAAGGTAAATACTTGCGTACCTAAATGACACATAAAACATCAGTATAACATAGATTTTTCAATGTGAATGACTAATGTCGGCAACTTACAATCGCGTTAATTGAAGCATCGAGGGGCACACCAATATCATACTGGAGGGAACACCAATATCAAACTGGAGGGGCACCAATATCCAACTGGAGGAGGCACCAATGTCAAACTGGAGGGGAGCACCAATATCAAAATGGATGGGTGCACCAATGTCAAATTGGGGGATTGCACCAATATAATACTGAGGGGGGCAATATCAAACTAGACGGGGGCACCAATATCAAGCTGGAGTAGAGTTTTATAGAGTTCTATGTACCAGTGTTACATACGACTTATCGTATATAAGACTGGTTACGCACGACATGTCGTATGTAACACTGGTTACATACGACATGTCGTGTGTAACACGGGTTACATACAACATGTCGTATGTAACACGGCCACGTACGACATGTCGTATGTAACAAAATTTTTCGAGTAGATGGGCGCATTATTCTGTGAATCACCAATAAGTATAGACATTGTTTTGCAAAAGTTATGACGATAGACGTTGAAACCAACAATAATGTGAAACTGGAATATATACAAAAAATTCAATAAGGCAAAGTAATTAAAAAAGACAGAATAATAATATTTTACTATTCCTTTTCAACCTGTATTTAAGTTTCAACCTTCAACCTGTATTTAAGGCCGAGAGAGATTTGCGACATAGAAAAGTGATATAATCAAATGATGACAACAACCCTACCTAGCGTAGGCAACGGTTGTTTCGACGAGTAAAGGGATGAAATTATTAATATAACTCGACAACCTATGAACCGAAGTGGCCCTATTTGACCACGTTGGAAAGCCCATTAAGTTTTGCACCGAAAAGTATTCGTTGAAAGCGTGACAGCTTCACCTGTTTATGAAAATCCGAATTTGTTGCTTTCGCGTTTGCCGTTGTTTTTCTTTGAGCTCAACCATGGAGAGAAGTTTTGGTTAATCTAGGTAAAGTATTTCGATATTTGACCACTCTCCAGTGGATTTTAGTGTCGGTGCTGTTCGTCGTTCAGCGAACAGCCCCTGCCGTTCGATGCATGGCGAACGGCCCAGAGGCTCTTATGTCCAGACGGTCGTAATTTTGATTTGACATGCTTAAGAATATTCCAAAGAAATTCTGGCCTGGTCTAAGTCTCTAGAAACCTAAAAGTTTTCCTATGATTGGATCAGTTCAGCGCTATTTCAATGTTCTCGTGCTTTGACACGTCTCCTAGATTCGACATGCGCACAAATACAAAAGAAAGTATGACATATACGACGGAAAATTATAGCGACATGAAAAGCAGTTAAGAATGCATACGGCACAACGACGGACAAGATTATACGAGCAATACAAATCCATGGCAATACAGGGGTCAGGTTTACACGACGTAACACGGAACGTCGGGCCGGGTCGTGTTAGAGCACTGGTTATCAGCCTTTCGGGCTTTGACAAGTCCTTAACGGACTTTGATGAAAGTTGGGGCCAACGTAACAGACCGGAACGGTCCTGTTACATATAAACAAAGTGGAACTTCAGTGGCCAAAATATAATGCATCTTAAGTCACACATAGTGCGCTGAGCTATGTTCGAAACGAAGATTTTGGATTTTATCTAATAATGACTTTTATTATTCCATAATTGTAGCATAACAACATTTGCAGTTGTGATTGTACATAATAGTGTTTTATTGTAGTAGTAGCGCCGCTTGACATGTTACAGCGCACTCAAATCTCCAGATAGTAGTGGTTTTGCATCTGTAAACTCACAGCGTGGTGATATATAGGCGAAACGACAATATCCGTGCAATTACTGCAGCAAAAATCACGAAAACGTGGTGATAATCATAAAATAGCACAGCGTAATTTGGCAAGGGTATGGCCATGACACCAGACTGCGTACCTTACCATTCTCTATGCTACAATTTGTGTCAACACAGAAGCACCGCCACTATTAGAAATTCTAGTGCGTCGCAAAACCTTTGCATTTTTGACACGGTGTGGACATCTTAATGTGAACGCAGCACAAATGGGCAGGACGTAACAACCTTAGCAATCTTGTTACATACAAGAGCTTATGCAGAACAATGTACAAAAGTTGTTACGCAGAATCCGCTGTGCGTAACAACTCACGAAGGTTGTTATATACTGTCGAATGTATTATTTTAATACACGCGTGTGTATACGCTGACGATGTCGAGCAAGTGCACACATTTCTCAGTAAACGAAGCAATACAGCTATTAAATTGTGCTCTCTTCATCAAAATAAATTGTGGTCCACCCCTATTTACGCCAAGTAGTTCATTTTTTGAATTAACTTGCACATAAACTGATTTACCTAAGTCTATTTGACCATATGTGATTCCCCATAAACCAAATTCCATATTTTCACGAACGATTGGTATCTTTAAAGCCACAATCAAACTTTCGACTCCCGTATAAACTGCTTTTTCAATTGGTATAGTATAATACTTATTTATCTCATCTAACCCATGCATGAGGTTAATTCCGCTCTCCGAAATTTTATCGCCAAGGGATAAAAACGTATGTTTGAGACTTATGGGTAAAATAATTCCAGGTGAGATTTGGAGCGGGTTTGGACCGGGAACCCCCTGGTAGCCAGGTAGACCCCTAACAACAATGATTAAATCCAATAAAGTACATAAAATTCGTAAACAGCAACATAAAATTCGAATATAAGCGTTGATTGTTAGCTAAATAATCGAACTGGATAATCGAATAAATCCCTAAATTTGTTAAGAAAAACCAATAAATCGAAAGTCGGAAGTTTCGGTGCCAAACTGTGCCTATTGAAAATAATATTTAATGCTGCGTACTCCGCGAAATCACGAAATTCCAGACAAAACTAGGAAAAACAAAAGGAAGCTAACATATGTTAGCTAGTAACTTAAATTAGTGCTAATTATGCAAATTAGCCCGTAAACCAAGAAAAATGCGAAAACAAAACCCACGGACGCAGAAGGGCGAAATAAGTGGTATAATAAATAAAATAGTGATCCAACCCAGGTTTTTAGGAAGTTTTGGGCTTTTGGGACGGGTTTGGACCCGGAACCCCCTGGTAGCTCGGTACATAACTAACAGTAACCTAGCATCCCCCCAAAACAAACACAAATTCCTAGTTTATGTTCGACTAGCTAAGAAATCAAACGAAATTATATATAAATTAAATACATTCGAATTTTGGCTATTTTATTGAAATAGGAATCACACTGTGTGATGTTTAGAGCAGAATTCTGCTTATTTTACAGTAGCAAAAAATATAAATATAATATGACGTGCACTGAACATTTAGTTATTTTACTGAAAGAGAAATCATCACAGATGCGCAAAAAGATTCAAAAACTGCAAATATATAAAGCTTAAACGTGTTAACGTACTACACATCATTTCCAGGTTGACAAAAAGCAGCCACCGTTTTTTGAGAAATTGAAAGTTAAATAAACCGGATATTTCATGTCAATAAAATCATTATTACAAACAACAATCGCTGACTTGGCCAGACTAGCAGCGTTGTAGCCCGCGTGAGTCCTAATTACGTTAGTTTGGGGTTGCACAATGAGTCTAAAGCCCAGCGCGAATTGAGATGAATAATTTGGTTTTAAATTTCAGTGTGTTAGTAGTCAAACGTAGCTTTCACAAAACTTTTCTACAACAACCATACATGAATTACACATAAACTTACGTTAAACACGGGATAAATTTCACGACCACACGATTCACCGATACACCGCTAGAAATAATTCTCGCAATTATACGATTAGTTTGTAAATCCGATTACAAGAACTGAATTGTCTAATCTTAGTGCGCGTGACCTTAAATAAACTTTTATTCCGGACCTGGAACCTATAAGATTCTCTAAAGCATGGTTTATAAAGTTAAGACCGAGAATTTCTTGGAATTATGAAATTCTCTCTCAAACTTAATTTTTAAGTTTTGCGTTAAAGGACCCTTTATTATAATATTTTCGGAATTCCTAACTCATAAAAAATGAGAAAATCCAGCAGAAAAACACTTACATTTCCGCTTATGTAAGTGTAATAGTTAAGACACCCAGGGCTTACACTCAGATCCGATAGGCGATCACACTGTAGCCCTAACACACAAATTTTATTTTAAACTCCTCGTAAAACTAACTTTTATTAAAAATTAAAAAATTCTATTATTCTGAAACGGTTCCATAGTTTGCTCAAGGAGATGTCCACTATAATTTCTTAACGCGTAGACTAAACTTTCGTCAAATTTGATATGGGAAAACTGTGGGATGACCTATTAGGTCTAGCATCAAAAACATAATTTTGACCTGGTAATCCCCCTGCCTGGTATGAACATTTTACATAGTGTTATTATATTTTAATGTTTATTATGCTGAGAGCGGAAACTTTCTTTGTCATTTTTCTAAAGCAAATTAATTTTTAGCTTCGAATGCCTACACTATACCAAATATACAAACACGGTACACTACAACACAGGAATTATTACACGAAATCATTATACCACGTAATCAGCCAGATATATAAAAATATACACATGAAATATACACGCATTTTACATAGCACTCATATCTCACATCTAATACGCGATACATTACAGACAGTGAGCACAACAGCCTGGATCACGCAAAGACTTGCTTCCCACGGACAAAATTTCCCAACAATGAATTCCATAAGATATGTTTAAACTAAAAATGCTAGACCTAATTCAGGAAAATAAACAAGTTTGTTCGTCAGTAAAAAACTGTGGGACCAGAAGTCGTTACATTACCCCCTCCGCTGCATAAAAATTTGTGTCCGAATTTAAAGATGGTTATGCAAAAAAATTGCATTATTTTTTTGATTACTGCGTCATATATATAAGAACAACGTAGGATAAAACAAAGTTTCCATACACATCAAAATCAGGATTTTTATTGTCGAGCTACTAAATCGTCTCATAAACAAATCGCATCTACTCCAAGCGTTTATTAACAGCCATAAAAGCATCACATCGTACATCGTCATCTGTCGTAACTGTAGTACAGGTTGATAAATTGCATTCATGGATAACCAGCCAGTAGGATGCGCAAATATGTTTGTGCCAGAGGCCAAATAATATACAACACGCATGTCATGTCCCAATTAAAGAAATATAACGGATTTGGTATAATGTTGATGTACCGGTCTATACATCTCTTGATCATACATTTTTAGTTATAATTAATACACAGTTTAATTTCACAAAAAAACTGACAATTTTCACATACAACATACATACTGCACACCTAATGATCGTTCACATATCTTAACCACTAGTTTAAAGTAGAAAATTTATAGAAAAATAACTCATAAATATAAACTAATGTTAATATGGCGGTAATTCCGCTTAATCGGTTTAGGACTTACATTTTAAATGAAGGTTTACGTAATTTCTTTCCACTTTATAACACTTTTTTAAGAAAAACAATATATTTACTTAAATCAAGGAATTTAATGAAATTTTTTTAATGTTCCTCTTTCTTCTGGAATCATTGCGAACACGACAAAAACGCCTAAAATAAGAAATAATCAGATATTCTGGTACAGTTTAATCTATAACATTTATTATTTATCACATTACCATTCATTTTAGAGCTCGTGACGTTATAATATACAACATTCATGTAACGTTAACAACAGTGAATTACAAAATAGCAATTAAAGATAATGTAGCACATATTTTTGACACTATATATTTACTATTATTTTTATTATATGTTTCACGGCGGTATCTCATTTTGGAACAAACACACTAGGTTTATCGAAAATAAAACTCTAACAATCCACATTTTTTACTCCAAATGAAGAATATATTGGAAATATTGTTAACGGCCTGATTGGTTTTATCCTCATCAGTGCTTATTTTTAAACTAATCAATTGCTATTTCTTAAACATCTGAATACTGTGGAAAAGAAAAAAAGAAAACAAATCAGTCATAATGTTGAGCTTATGAAATGTCGAACATTTAGGCATAAATTTTATAGGAAACCAGTAATACTTATTCTACTTTTAATGTGACATAGTATAATATATAATATAGTATGCATAGAAAACGCATATAATATTATAAACGAAAATTACGGCTACTAAGTAACGTTAATTAGAAAGAAGATCAAGGGTCTTAGGCTATTGATGTTCAGTTTCAGTTTTTTTGCTTCTACTTGTTAGATTATATATTCTTATATTATTATAATATAGTATACATATATGACAGTTGTCTATGATCTTGATATTTCTCGAGATTTTGGTGAAGAAGACAAAACAATAAAAACACGATTTAAATTTAAACAATGTTTGTTATTGTTACAATATGTGCTTTTGTCGGCCAATATTGAACTAGGGGAGGTTATATTATATCCTATAACACATAAAAAAGTGCGGGTTAAAGTTCTGGCTTGTTCTTATACTTAGTATTTCGAGGATGTCATAACATGCATTAGTTTGTACATTTGCCTTTTAGTCTATAAACGTATTTTTGCTGCATATCTATTTGAAATTTTATGTGGTCACATAATACGTTCCCAATAATATAAAATAAATATTTTCACTAGTCAAAACATCTCGCACATGGTTGGTTTTTCTATCAAAACTCATAGCTCAACTGTGTGTTTCATGTTGCATCGCAGGTTTATATAAGACTCTTTAGTTAACTGCAGTTCTTAATGAAATGTCCGTTTTTTTACCTTTGTCAGCCTGTGCATCTTACCTATTTATTGTTGTAAAAAAATACAATTCAGACCAATCAGATGAGGTGGCTCTATTATTGACAATGAAGCGTTACTACCCATTTTTTCATAATTCTATAATTACAAACGAGAATTTATAAAGTTTTTTTCAGGGTATCCTATTATATAATATTTTGGGTAATCAAGAGATATATTAACTGCACTGTATAAATTCTCAGCTTATTGCTTAATCAAACATATACCCCAGATAATACTATAAGCGCAAATTCAGCCATAGCGACAAAAAAGTTTTCTATGTATCCGATGTATAATCGCGGTAGTGGGTGTACTGAAATATTATAAAGATTTAATTCAAGCAAAACGAAAAATAAAATTATTTTTTTGTTTTTAAACCAAACAATCGATCACGAATTCTCATGATCGAATTGCGATCAAAATGTTTTAAGTTAGGTTAAAGTGTTTTGATGGTTATTATCTTCATTAGTTTGCCGAGTTTTATCAAAATTACTAAAACTCCGGGTGAATATTATTTACATTCGAGTGCTTTAATAGCCTCCCGGTCTTCAAGTAATCAACAACGTTCTCATGTCGTACTATACATTATTAAAACCTTACGAGACTAGTTAGGTTGAGTAACTTGTTCTTTTTCTCAACTTAGTTCACATAAAAAACTTAAACGCTACGGATTTTCCTTACCACCATTTTCCAGCAATGCTTTTGATTATACTTAAATTGGTTAGAAAAAATGCATTTTTTACTTGGAACTACTACTTTTCTGTTGGTATATCAAAAAGATTTTGAATGCATGTTATAACTACTATTTTCGATAATAGCTCAAAATAACATTTCACGTTGTAGTTCTATCATAAAAGTAACATAATCAGTTCATTATACATTGCCAAAAATATTTCACGTCTTATCTGTTGTGGTGTATTAAAACTCCTAAATTAAAAATTCCACGTTTCCGTTAACAACCTGGAATCTAAATCTAAATATAGTGCATAGATATTACGCCGTTTTATTTACGCAGTCTTGACAACAGAAAATAAGAAAAAACACATGTAACCGTACCTAACTTACTACCTACCAGAACTTACTGAATCAATCCGTTGGGTTTCCAATATAGTAATAATTTAAAAATACCATTATGTTTTTGAGATGAGTTTTAAAATGAGGGAGAAAATTCCGCATTGTAGTGCAATAGCACGTAACATGAAAACTGCACACAAATATGTGATTTGTAAAATAACATATTTTAAGGTTCATTTGAGAAAATCCTATTTTTTCCCCTTTTTACACGGATTTCACCCTTAAGGTACATATACACTGTGACTGATCGGCCTTCTACACGGCACGTTTTTTACCAAAACGTAACCGACATCTCCAATGGTGGCCAAGCGGAAAGGGGTAAAAACAGAGCGAGGTCAAAAATATTCCAGAATATAAGTAAAATCAAGAATAAGGGAAAAGAGCCACCAAGGGATTGGACCGGTCTACCAGCGGTCGAAGATACCCTTTGTCACGAAAGAAAGCTTGCGCGAGTTCCCAATGGTCGAGCATTGTTCCGGGCAGGGATGTGGATGTTGTATCTGGATCATAACACAGTTTGCTAAAAATTAAATTGAATTGGCCATGTGTAGTGAGGTAAATACCTAGATGACTTAGACTAATTAACAGCTGCGACTCCTATGTGACTTAAAATATTTGTGAAGTGTAAATTTTAGGCAATTCAGAAAGAGTAAGTTTACGTGAAATAAAAATAGAAATTTAGCTTGGTTTGATTTTGTGCACTCGGCACCTTTTAGCCAGAGCAAATCTGAAATGTTTTATTTATTGCCAAGTGAAAGTAATTAGCGAGATCGAGTATCCATGCTACTAAGGATCATACCCTGGCGAATCCAAGAGAAGAGCCCTGGGAATGCAATTTGATATTGGAAAAACCTTAAAAATTCAATTATAATTAATCAACCCCAGAAATCTGATCAGCGTTGGCAGAGTTCGCGTAATAAGTGCTTCAACGCTTATGTTAATTATGCCTTGGCGAGTTCGTATAACGAGCCATGGTATGAAGTTGAATTAAAAATAAGTTTTAGAAAAAGTAGATTTTGTTTGGAAATTGGAACTTTGGATGAAACGTGGAATTTCGAAGTTGTGTTTTGTAGGGAGTCAAATTTTATATGAAATTCTAGTAAACCGTAAAGTTAACTAAGCGATATAGTTTTAGGGAAGGTAACCAGAAAAGGAGAAAATATCCTTAAACTACAGCGAGCTCGAGTAGCGAGTCGGGTCGTATTTTGATAATTTGTGGTAAGGTCTTGTATGAAATTGTTAGAGTATTTTAGTGTCCGTGTAGGCTGACAGAAAATTCAGGTCAAGAGTTTCTTAGAAAAGTTCATTCCTTTTATTTGCCAAATTGAATACTGCCACTGTGTGCCCAGTTGAGACCCGTGAACAGCTAAACTTAGATTGGCATACGAGTAATGCTAACAAATGAAAAGACTATTTTCAGATTTATTCAAAGAAAATATCATACTAGCAAAAGGTATTAGGAGTCACGAACAATGGCATTTGGTAACTAAAATTTTTTGTGTGAGTATTCGGGAAAACTTGGAAACATTGCCTTTACTTTTAGGTTCTATTAATACGTGACAATTACACAACGTAAGTGACCTAAGCCATGGTCATGTTCTTGATATTTATGGATAAGTTGGTGAATTTTTCCCTAATTTTTTTACTCCGTGCCAATTACATAAAGTAAGTGACCTAAGCCGTGGTCATGTTCTTGATATTTATGGATAAGTTGGTGAATTTTTCCCTAATTTTTTACTCCGTGACAATTACACAACGTAAGTGACCTAAGCCATGGTCATGTTCTTGATATTTATGGATAAGTTGGTGAATTTTTCCCTAATTTTTTTACTCCGTGACAATTACATAAAGTAAGTGACCTAAGCCGTGGTCATGTTCTTGATATTTATGGATAAGTTGGTGAATTTTTCCCTAATTTTTTTACTCGGTGACAATTGCATAAAGTAAGTGGCCTAAGCCGTGGTCATGTTCTTGATATTTATGGATAAGTTGGTGAATTTTTCCCTAATTTTTTTACTCCGTGACAATTACATAAAGTAACTCGTACAATCAATAAGCGGGTCATACCTTTAATATATGTTAGTGCGAGAATAGCAACTGTAGGGAAGTGGATTGTGCCTTGTGTTTAGACGGAATTTCGTTTTTATAATTTTAGTAGACAATTGTTAAATTGCTATTTGTGCTTCAAATAGTACGTTAACCTGTTTATATTCGGTGTTTTAGTGAGTGATAAATGGCAACGGGTATTGATTAGTGTTTCGGGAACAGAGATTTCAAGGCCATAGAAGCATTTTCGGATAAGAAAATTACGAAAATATTTTCCAATAAAGCAAACAGTGTAGTATATTTTCTATTTTAGCGATTGATCTTTCCGCAAATTCATAAATCAATCAAAGTTTATTTGTATTTACAAACACGATTCAGCTATAGAAATTTATGCATCGCAGAGATTCTGTCAAAGACTAAGCTGATCAATCAATTTTGATAAGGCTGAATATAGCAAGGAATGCATTTTTCAAACATTTTACCTAATAATTAGTAGCATGCTAGAAGATAAACCGAGATAGCATTGTGAAATATACGAAGGAGACATGAAATTGTTCTTCATATCCGTTTGTAGAAATTTTTTAACCTATTGAAAAAAGTGCAGACTTAAATAAAAAGCCATCGGATTAGCAAATGCAATAGCATTGAAATAATTACGCATGCATTGGCAGTTGGAGCAGGAAATTAGTGAGAGACAAAACAACTTCCTATAAACAATATGAGTGGCGGCAGTGAAAAGCGAATTTTAAAGGTGCGTTGTGATTCGGTACACTTAGTACGATCATATACTATCGTGGGCTTGGACCCACAGGCAGTGACCTTTCACTTCGATGGATTTCGTACTAATTAGTGCTCGGCTAATAGTAGTACGAGATTAGTTCTTCTAATTAAGCGCACTAACGGGGCACCAGCTAGTGATTTTGTGCTAAAAGGTGCATTTGTGATTCGGTACACTTAGTACGATCATATACTATCGTGGGCTTGGACCCACAGGCAGTGACCTTTCACTTCGATGGATTTCGTACTAATTAGTGCTCGGCTAATAGTAGTACGAGATTAGTTCTTCTAATTAAGCGCACTAACAGGGCATCAGCTAGTGATTTAGTGCTAAAAGGTGCATTTGTGATTCGGTACACTTAGTACGATCATATACTATCGTGGGCTTGGACCCACAGGCAGTGACCTTTCACTTCGATGGATTTCGTACTAATTAGTGCTCGGCTAATAGTAGTACGAGCTTAGTTCTTCTAATTAAGCGCACTAACGGGGCACCAGCTAGTGATTTTGTGCTAAAAGGTGCAATTGTGATTCGGCATACCCAGTACGATGAGATATTATCGTGGGCTTCGAAGCACAGTCAGTGACCTTTCACTTCGATGGATTTCGTACTAATTAGTGCTCGGCTAATAGCACTACGAGATTAGTTCTTCTAATTAAGCGCACTAACAGGGCATCAGCTAGTGATTTAGTGCTAAAAGGTGCATTTGTGATTCGACACACTCAGTACGATGAGATACTATCGTGGGCTTCGAACCACAGACCGTGACCTTTCACTTGGATGGATTTTGTACTAATTAGTTTACGAGATTAGTTTTTCTAATTAAGGGCACTAACAGGACCAAACTAGCGATTTAGTGGTTGGTATGACTTAACTTTCTCCAATCCAGCAGATATAGCATGTATGTTTGCACTTGTATCGTGTATTATTACAATTTGTCAACATTATACCGGTATTATATATTGGGCGTTTGAACATTTGTTAATATAATTTATTTTTGTACGTTATCAAATATTCCAAAGCTTATTCCACGAACTGCAGGTAAAAACAAACAATAAAATTTAGAATCGCAATTTTTTGAATCATTGTTTTCTCCAGAATGGAAACAATACCGTAGGGACTCTGTTAAACACTTTGAAAAAGCTGTAATCCATCTTTTGATCGACCTGACTTCCAGTGACCGTGGTGTTCAGTTCTAGATGTGAGCGTGTCTACTTTTACAGCTAATGTTGCCGTTCTGTCTGTGCGCAATGGATGAATTGTCAACATACCCGATAGCCGAAGCTTCGATACGCTAAACAAACAATCGTATTCAACGTAAAATTTATAAGTTGTGGTCAATTCATAAAATCTTGGAAACAGAGGATCACATGACATGTGATATTTTGATGCGAATTTGATGAAATATAATACAAATTAGTGTGAAAACACCTAAATTTCGTAATGTGTCTCTTGCCTTGTGAAACATTCTTCACAACGCGGTCAGCGGTTCATTTGTTTATATATCTCACGGTGATCTGATTTCCGTGTGACGTCGTTAAAGCGCAACTGATGGTCCCATGAGCTAGCAGGAAACCATTAAACAGTGAACCCAGGAAGACCACAATGCACAATCAGCTTTAAGTAAATGTGTTGAAATCGATTTTGAATCCAAGAAGATGAGCGAAATGTTTGAATTCGTTGTGGACTCATCAATTCCTGTCGTCACAACCACTGCCTGTAGAACGAGAATTCACAACTTATATTACTATGGTCGCAGTATACTTCATAAATCAGGGGCTATATTATTACGGATCTTCTTGAGCTTACCATTAATCCAAAGCAACTTTCTGGAGAAAGATATTTAAGATACAGAATTAATAGAACGAATTTACACCAGATCCATTCTCATCACAACTGGAGAAGAAACTCAATGAGTTAGGTTAGACCTGAATAACCGGATGAAGATCTGGTCCGCGCTATGTGGAGCCAATTGAACACAAGTGTTACATGCTACAGCCTCTAATTTTAGTTTTTTTTTTGCATTGCATAACAGATAATTTACTTAATTATTTGTGTTGTTATTCTAATATATATTCCCATTCGCGGCTATGAGTGTGGAATCATATGGAATGCTGACGCGAGGTATCATGTCTTGGCAACTTGCAATTGTCACGAACATAACATCGCTAAAACAAGGAATTTTGATATATATGTTCCCTCATATTCTTAGTTTTTGTTTTGAGGGTTTTTGCTTTTTTTGCTTTTTGCTTAGTTATGCTGAAACCATATTAGCGAAGGATCTAAACGTTGCCAGATGGCTCCATCACATATTAAGCTTTATTGTTTTTATTCGTATGGGCCTTAGCATCACACTTGTAGCAGGGCAGATTTTGGTATCAGGTTTTTAATTTACACGTTTTTCGTGTTTGTATCAGCTTTCTTTGTACTAAAGTGGCGTCACTATCCTGTGTTGACAATAAACTTAAATTATTCTATATATCATTGTTTCATGTCATTTTTGAAATGCTTTTCTTTATATTTTTGACTACATCGAACAGACGGAAGGTTTTTATTTCAAAAACATTCATTCAAATATCTAAACGATATAAACCATTTCTTATAGAAGTGTTATATACCAAAGTTTTTAAATGTTTTACATAAAATGAGCCCTTAACTATCGAACGCAACTTACACTATACGAAACTTTATGCTTTGTTCATAGAACGACGTTTAGCCCAAAGAGTATTAAAAACGGTGGACCAACCGCCGGTGGAAGCCCTAACAGTCTGCCGACGGTTCAGTCGCTCAGCGGCTCCTACAGCTCAGCGGCTGGGCAACCACCGCAAATGGACGGCCGCCTGCCTAAAAACTTCTCTAACTACTAATCGAATTTATTATTCGTAAATGCATCTATACAAAAATAGATTAGCCTATGAACGTATTGCACGGCGTAAAATAGCAAGCGCCGAATGCTACTCTTAAGAAGATTTCAAGGTTGTACTATATGTAGTGCTGTGTAACTTTCTGTTTTGAGGCCTAACATTAAACATTGACGCATTTTAATTTAATAATGAACGCATAATTGACGCATTGTATGTTATATGCTTAAATATGGCATTAAGATAATACACGGTACAAAACTGTTGCATGTTGGTTATAGGCGGTTGGTTATACATCAAAAAGTTCTAGTGGGTTGGTATTTCACTTGCTATACAGTAGTAAACGTATACACGACATCTGTCCGAGCGACAGCTCATAGCAGCCGACCAGCGACTTTCGCGACTGTCAACGACAGAAATTTGTTAACGACCATCGGCCAGCCATTGCCAATGGCAGAGATAATCTAGGGCAAACGTCGGCCGACGACTTTTACGACCTTTGCCCAACACTACTGACGACATTGACATAAATGTTTCATATTTTATACATCATGCCAATTATCGAATAGCAGTAATCTATAAAATACGAAACATTTGTGTCAATGTCGTCAGTAGTGTTGGGCAAGAACCCTCAAGGTCGTCGGCCAGCCATTGCCAATGGAGAGATAATGTAGGGCAAACGCCGGCTGACGACCCAACACGAAAATTGACGAAATTCGGGCTGGGGGATAGCCAAAAAGACCCCAACACGGCATGGCCCAACACAACTGACTTCACGGTCAAACACTACTGACGACATTTACATAAAAATGTTTCATATTTTATACATTACTGCCATTCGACAATTGGCATAATGTGCCATCGTCCACGCTATGCTTATATATCTGAATCCTAGACACACAACGATATATACTTTTAATACACATAATTTTGAGTCAAACCTGAAAGATTTGGTCACTGATTGAATAAAGTTGACAATATCACAAGGTAGCAAACAGTGAGTAGCGGTACAACCGTGTTTTAGAGAATTGTCTTAGTTATTTTTTATATATTTCTAAAAACTTTCGTGTAATTCACATGTAGCAAATACTTCTTTTACATAATTCTGTTAGCATAGGTTAAATTAAATCACTGTGTAAAATATGTTTGGCAATGAAAGTCAGCACATTTTATCATGTTGGTAAAGATTAGCTCTGTTGTATTTGTAGACAGGAGCTAGAGATATTGATATTTCAACACCCGGTCACAAGCATGCAAGTTATAAACTTAATTGTGGTGTACACTTAATAGCATTGTGCTGCATTATTATATTTTTATGTTGTGGTGTTCACGTTATAATGTCCCCACCGCTTGGAACCTATGTACCCACACAGTTTCAGGCACTATGTCGACAAAAGAATGTCGTAGACATCCCCATGTTTTTTTTTAATTTTTCAAGGTTAGCTAGCTAAGGCTATTGCGACTTCTCGGCGGTGCCGAGCACACCGTTTCTTCCTTGCAGTTTCATTGACAGCGTGCGTTATTATCTAGTCAACAACCTTATAGTCTAGATGCAAATATCGAGATTTTAAAAAAACTACATAGCAGAGTTGCCTAATACCACGCATTACTTGCAGACAGTAAATTTGCATCAAAATGCTTTCTAATGGTATGTACAGCACCGTAAACAAAAATGTAATAGCTAGGGATTTGTCGTACATACTCGGCAATTGATTTACCTTATGGGTGTAACCTCACCGTCTATAGAGCGGGACTATTATAACGTGAACACCACATTAATTCTGTCGTGAATTAAATAACCGTAAACTATGAGTCCATATTAAAATGATGCTTTAGTGTTATAATTTAGCCATCTAAACCATATTCCGTACTGTTGTAGGTGCGCAACGGGCGAGTCATGGCAGCTCATAATGTTGGCTTGTTCGAAGGGAAAAGATTGTCAAAATACTATCGGCAAACACGGTCCTATAACTCAAAAATGCGGCTCCAATATGTCGTATGCCTACTTTACATCGTTTGTTTTTCTGTCGACATTTTTGGTAAGTTTTCTGAATAATATGACGCATACACAAAATGTTTTGTTGAAGTTATTGTACTTCCCAGTTACTGAATACGCTGCCCAAACTTTACAATCTAGCATCACGCGGACTTTTACAAACGATAATGCCATGTCATAAAGGATAGCTTGTAATCGAGCTTTCTTTTTAGTCTGATAAGTTTATGTAATTTGTATTTTTGTTGTCATTTCAGGTAAGCGTTCCAAGATGACACTTGTTGACAATTATATTCTAGTTATGATACTTATGAGTAAACTATATCTGGTTCAAACCCTTCTATTAAGCACTACGCTATTTTGCCTTTTTATCAAAGATCATGTTCTGTAGCAAAAGCTATAGGGGAATGTGTTTAAGCTTGAAATGTATCTTTTTTAAGACAACTGTGTAGCATCTTCTTTGATCAACTTAAATCTAACTCATTGTTTACAAACCTTTTTTACATACTAACTCAACTTTTACATGAGTTATCAAATATTTAGTTTCGGGAATAGGATTTTACACAAACATTTAACAGATTTTACAGGTGGAAAGAGAAAAATCTTTATTAAGTATTCCATACTATATTGAGGTAAATTGCCAAAAACTATACCTACAGTTTTTCATACAAATAAAGCTGGAATTTCATAGGAGAAAACTATTTAATCATTAACTTGAACCAAAAGTTCGGATATTAGTATATTTAAAAAAATTACACTTATATTCGCATTATGAATTTTTATTATACTAATTAATATATTTATAATATAATTAATATATATTAATATAATTAGTATATTAATTATTTGTATTATGAATTTTTATGCTAGAACGGTGTACATACCCCAGAACACACAAATATGTATGACACCTATGTGTATGATTTATAATAGTTATTTTTAAGAAGGTACTTTCCGAAAATTGACATACTAAAAAAGATTTAATATCAAATTTAAGCAACATCGCGTCTGCGCCTATTGTCGATAGGTTTACCGATAACAGGTGAAGGATAGTACAAGTATTCAGAAGAAGCGCCTAAAGAATCTTGCTATCAGAAATAGCTGTAAACCGTGTTATAAATGAATGTGTATTCAATTACGTGTATTTCCTACTGTTAGCTAAGGTTTGTCCAGAGATGGTACGGTTGTTATGGTTAGAATTTATTACTCTGAGAAATTGTAACAAAATGCGCCAAATGAATGAATAATTTTAGATGCTGAATTTATTCGTCGCTGTCATTATGGACAATTTCGACTACCTAACACGTGACTCCAGTATTCTTGGTCCGCATCATTTAGACGAATTTGTTCGCGTTTGGGCTGAGTATGATCCGAGCGCTTCCGGTCGGATTCGCTATACCGACATGTATGAAATGCTTCGAAATATTGCACCGCCTGTTGGTTTCGGACGAAAATGTCCCTACCGTCTAGCATATAAAGTGAGTCTCGGAATGTTTTGGGCTATACAATGCCAAATATTGCACCGCCTGTTGGTTTCGGACGAAAATGTCCCTACCGTCTAGCATATAAAGTGAGTCTCGGAATGTTTTGGGCTATTCAATGCGAAATATTGCACCGTCCGTTGGTTTCGAACGAAAATATCCCTACTATCTAGCATATAAAGTGAGTCTCGGAATGTTTTGGGCTATACAATGCGAAATATTGCACCGCCTGTTGGTTTCGGACGAAAATCTCCCTACCGTCAAGCATATAAACTGAGTCTCGGAAAGTTTTGGGCTATAAAATGCGAAATATTGCACCGCCTGTTGGTTTCGGAGGAAAATGTCCCTACTGTCTAGCATATAAAGTGAGTCTCGGTATGTTTTGGGCTATACAATGCGAAATATTACACCGCCTGTTGGTTTCGGACAAAAATGTCACTACTGCTTAGCATATAAAGTGAGTCTCGGTATGTTATGGCTATACAATGCGAAATATTGCACCGCCTGTTGGTTTCGGACGAAAATGTCCCTACCGTCTAGCATATAAAGTGAGTCTGGGCATGTTTTGGGCTATACAATGCTAAGTATTGCACCGCCTGTTGGTTTCGGTCGAAAATGTCCCTGCCGTCTAGTATATAAAGTGAGTCTCGGATTGTTTTGGGCTTGCAATACAATGTTTTGCTTCATTAGCTAACTACTACCACGTAGTGTCTGTCAAGGCTAAATGCACCTATCTAGTCCATGTAATGTCATGGCACGCTATACAACATTATGCGTATAACTAAAAAGATATAAGAAAGCTATTGATCCAAATGTTAACCAGATCCAATGATTAGATTCATTTTTGGCATCGTACGATACGCTTCGTTTCAGTAAATGTTATAATACGATGGAGTGTGCTTATAGTCAATGTGCTTTATAATGAAGTTGTTAATACAGTAAAATGTTTGTGTAATCTCGACCAAATTATCTATTACAACTCGGCTTAGAACAAAATTTGTAAAGTAGTGAGCATGGCTTTATAGTGAATTTTTGATTCGTTCCAAGCAATTTCACTAAAGCACATTATACCACATATTTCTTTATATACATTGCTATACTTTATAAACAGTTTATACAATATATTGTTACAGCATTTGATTCGTATGAACATGCCGATCGATGAAAAGGGTACCGTTCATTTTACATCAACGTTATTTGCGCTTATTCGTGAATCGCTCAGTATCAAAATGCGTCAACGTAAGGATATTATTAACAATCATAAAAATTAATCATTATATATTCATAAAAGATACCCAAAATTTAGTGTGCGTGAATGCACTACACAGTAGAAAATACAAGAATTTTGTATCGTACTAACCTGCATATTTTATGAAAATTGTTATGAGCTATCCTTCTTTTCTATTATATTTCACAACACATCTATATCCACATGTTTAGTACAAAAAGAAACTGGATATTTTATGAAAATTGTTATGAGTTATCCTTCTTTTCTATTATATTTCATAACACACCCATATCCACACGTTTAGTACAAAAAGAAACTGGATATTTTATGAAAATTGTTATGAGTTATCCTTCTTTTCTATTATATTTCATAACACACCCATATCCACATGTTTAGTACAAAAAGAAACTGGATATTTTATGAAAATTTGTTATGAGTTATCCTTCTTTTCTATTATATTTCATAACACACCCATATCCACATGTTTAGTACAAAAAGAAACTGGATATTTTATGAAAATTGTTATGAGTTATCCTTCTTTTCTATTATATTTCACAACACAGCCATATCCACATGTTTAGTACAAAAAGAAACTGGATATTTTATGAAAATTGTTATGAGCTATCCTTCTTTTCTATTATATTTCACAACACATCTATATCCACATGTTTAGTACAAAAAGAAACTGGATATTTTATGAAAATTGTTATGAGTTATCCTTCTTTTCTATTATATTTCATAACACACCCATATCCACATGTTTAGTACAAAAAGAAACTGGATATTTTATGAAAATTGTTATGAGTTATCCTTCTTTTCTATTATATTTCACAACACAGCCATATCCACATGTTTAGTACAAAAAGAAACTGGATATTTTATGAAAATTGTTATGAGCTATCCTTCTTTTCTATTATATTTCACAACGCAGCCATATCCACATGTTTAGTACAAAAAGAAACTGGATATTTTATGAAAATTGTTATGAGCTATCCTTCTTTTCTATTATATTTCACAACACACCCATATCCACATGTGTAGTGCAAAAAGATGTGTTTTCCGGAATTTTGAGAAAATGCGGGCTGATTTTGGCTTAAAAAGAGTTGTTTTTTGATACCTACTTTTAAGTGGTAGGACAAGAATACAAATAAGAGATATACATAAACCTAATCGCATTATATCGAAAAGAATATGCCACAGCTGTGAATATGTTCCTGTGATAGGTTGCAAATAAAACATAGGTGTTACAAAGTGTATAAATTCAGACTGACTACGCCATATAGTTTTCAAGTAATTTGAAATTGCAGATAAAATTTTCAGGAAACGCAAAGAATAGATTAGGAATCAATGTTCCTTCAGTTCCCTGTCGCAGTCACTGTAACATTTCTTTTAGCATATTTCTCAGCTGGTCACCATTCAAAGAAACCAAAATAATGCCAAGTTATGGATATTACGTCTGGTTATCGCTGCGGCAATTATAAGTATACTGAACACCAACAGTAAATATCGCTATTCACCTACGGGATACTGGTGTCTTATTTAACTCTTTCGTTCGTAAATTGACTCATGCGGCTAGTTTACATTGTGCGACGAGCTGACTGCTATAGTATTGTCGTTCGGAGTGCGTTTGCACATGGGCTGTCATTCGTCGCTTTTCGAGGTTCCTTGAGGAACCGAGAAACAGCTCCTAAATAGCATAGTGGGTAGTGCACGCCGCTCGCACTCAATCGATCCAGGTTCGATTCGCTGTTGGAGCAAAAGATTGTTCAGGATTGTCCAAAATACGTTTGGCTTAATAAGTAAAGGGATAATTTAATAAATTTTTAGACTATAATTGCTCATTGACACATTTACCAAAGTGAAATTTTGCATGGGCCTTGTTATTCCTTCGCTTTGCGAAGTTTCCTGAGGAACCGAGCAACAGCTCCTAAATAGCGTAGTGACTAGTGCATGACGTTTGCACCTAATCGATCCAGGTTCAACCCGTCGTTGGAGTAAAAGATTATTAAGCATTCTCCAAAATATGCTTTGGTTTAGAAGAAAGGGGTTAACACATTTTATGTTGGTTACTTTTACTTTAATAGGTATATTTAAACGTACTTTTATATTTAATGTCTAAAAGACATTTTTATTGGTCTATTCTTACAGGAAATCGTATGTAAATCAAACACTTACTGGTACACTGAATGAATTATGCTTATAAATATGTGAATGTTTTCATTTTCATACAACCTACTTCATATGCGCTAGCTGCATTATTGTAATATTCAATTGCTTTAGCGCATGAAATGGAATCTGCAGACGAAGAACTACGTCAAACTCTTAAAAGACTCTGGCCTCTTCACGCTAAAAAAGGAATGCTCGATCATTGTGTACCACCTGCTACCGGTAAATAATATTTGTTTTAAACTGTTATAAGACTCTGGACTCTTCGCGGTAAAAAGGCATGCTGGATCATTGACGACCACTTGCTACTGGTAAATAGTATTCCTTTTAAGCTCTTTTAAGCCTCTGGCCTCTTCACACTAAAAAAGTCATGCTCGATCATTGTGTACTACCTGCTACCGGTAAATAATATTTGATTAAGTTGTTTTAAAACTCTAACCTCAGCTAAAATGGCATGTTCGATTATTGCGTACCACCTCCTTTTAACTTGCTTTAAGACTCTGGCCTCTTGACGCTAAAGAGGCACGCTGTGTCATGGCATACGACCTGCTACCGGTAAATATTTGTTTTAAGTTGATTTAAAAATCTGTCCTCTTCACGCTAAAAAAGGCACGCTCTATCATTGCGTACCACCTGCCATAGGGAAATAATATTTGTTTTAGGTTGTTTTATCCAGATTTGATGGTGGAAATACTCGTTGTATAATATGGCGTTCACGTTACAATCTCCCCGCTGTTTCAATGTTTTGTTCCCTGTAGTCGCGACCCTGCCTTATAGACAGCCAGGGTGACACCCAAACTGTAAACCAATTTTCGAGGGTGCACGACACCCCCCCCAGGTACTTCGTTGTTCTTTACATTGTCGTATACATTCCGTAGCTACCAATTTGGCTCGAATTAACTGTAACGGACACCGTCTGTAGCTAGTGCGGTTTATTAGTCAACTGTACTGTGTAGGTTTTCTTAATTCTCGATATTTGTATCTAGGCCATATGGACGTTGATGAAATAATTCCGCACACTTTCAATGAAACTGCAAGAAGACACCATATGCTTGACACTGTCGATAAGTGGCAATACCCCTAGCTAGCTACCTTTGAAAAGATTTATAAAAACATGGGGTGTCTAAGACACCCTGTTGTCAACTGTGTGCCTGACACTGTGTTGTGTACATAGGTTCTAAACGTTGGGAACATTATAACATTCACGCCGCGTAAACGATGTATGCACTTATTGATTGTTGAATTAATTCGTTAATGGCAAATTCGTTAAACCTCAAGACCTATGTATCTAGGGGGGGTAGGGGGGTTGACAATTTTACGCACAGCTTTAGACGTTTTAATGCCAAAAATGCAAGTTATTGCCCATTTTGAATCCACCAAAAATTCAACAATAATGATAAAGCATCTGAGGTATAGCTGAAAAGGGCTACCCTGATTGCGAAGCAATCGGTTTTGGGAGTATGAGATGATTGGGGGCCCAGAGACTATGGGGGCATTGCTGAAAAGACGGTGGGCCCTTCACCGAATTCCCCAACCGAAACAGGGCCATAGCCTCGTACCAAAATTATAGTGATAAGATGTGAGTCGACAACAACTTTCACTTTTAAACGCACATGACAAAACTCTTACAGCTATCTTTTGAGCCGGCAGTATAAATTGTAAGGCTTTTCAAGTCCATAATTACTAAGAAACAAATGTATACTAAAAATTATTGTGTCTATGCTGAACAAGTGTGTGGACTTAGGACCCGTCAACCCGTACTGAAACATCTATCTTATGGTGCCTATACCGAACAAGTGTGTTGAGTTAGGGCGCACCGGCCCGTACTGAAACATCTATCTTTTGGTGCCTATACCGAACAAGTGTGCTGAGTTAGGTCCCGCCAACCCGTACCTAAATTTCTATATTATGGTTCCTATACCAAACAAGTGTGCTGAGTTAGGGCCCGCTAACCCGTGCCGTAACATCTATCTTATGGTGCCTATGCCGAACAAGTGTTTTGAGTTAGGCCCCGCTAACCCGTAACAAAACATCTATCTTATGGTGCCTATACCGAAACAGGTGTATTGAGTTAGGGCCCACCAACCCGTACCGAAACATCTATCTTATGGTATATACCGAACAATTGTGTTGAGTTATACGGCGTTCACGTTATAATGTTCCCGCTGTTTGGAACTTTTGTCCCCCTGTAGTGCCTACCCTACCGTATAGATAGTCAGGGTGACACCCGGTTTCTATATCGAACAAGTGTGTTGACTTAGGCCCCAACACGCAGTACCGAAACATCTATCTTTGAGAAAATCACCCTTCCAGTTTTAGCAAAGATGAGTGGAATGTTGTAAAATGAGTGATTAGCATATAAAATTTCTAGCTAGCCTACAACAGCCTTTAAAATCCGGAAAAATCTTTGCAAATTTTATAAAATAATATATGGCTCGAACGTGGTTATTTAAGCTGTAATGCGGGAGCTGCGACAACATCAAGACAGATATATTAAAAACGAAATCCGAAGCCAAATATATTTGATTTACAACAATGACTGAATTAAAATGGGTGTAGAAATATATTTGTATAAAAAAACTCGATTGAAACTTAGTTTTTGACGGGTGAGGTAAGGAGGGTTTTCGGGTTTTGATAAGGGAAATCAAATTAGAAATGGTAAGCAATACAAATTGGGTTTTCTGGGAAACTAAGTTGAGTAAATACGTTTTGTGAATTCAAAATGTGCTTTACACCGATCAACACTTCATGGTTATCGGTTTAATTGTAAAATTCCTTTTAGAAATTATAATGTCTTTGTTTGACATCGCGAAATGCGGTCAACAATGGCAATTTAAAAAACAGTCGTTCAACGATTTTGAGTGAACTAGATTTGGATTGAGATTTTATCATGTCTATGCACACATCTTATTGTATTTTAAGCAATTTACGTATAACATTAGAAAAGCGCTGACTATGGTGAAAATGACCAGTTTTATTGCTCCTGCATTACTATTATAGAGCTCCAATACCAGAAACTCAGCGTTGGCAAAATTTATGCCGGCTTGCTCATTCTTGAAAATTGGCGTGCCAAAAAGTCAGGGATCAATAATAAGCCGGCACAGGTAAGTGTAGCTCGCCGAAATGTTTGTTTATGCTGCTCGAACGCCGCAAAATTATACTAAAAAAACTGTTCAAAATATATCAAGTTCTAAAAAAATGAGCTCTATATGCTACTTATACCCTTCGAAACAACTTTTTATATCAACTTATTCTTTTTCAAAAAACAAACAGTATATATATCAAGTCTAAAAACTAGGCTCGTTGGTGATGATACGGCGATTGCGATTCGGGTAGCGCTAAACTAGGTTTCGACTGTCGCTTAAGATGGCAAATTGAACATTGATAATGCTTCACTCCGTTATTACTCGTCCATAAAACGGAACCAAAGCGTGGACCATATAAGAACAGACGTCTGTGATTGCATAAATTATGTCGAATGACTTTGAATGTACCAATAAGTTTTGCTGCATTTTACGGAAGTTGTTGGCCGTGCCAATGCTTATCAATTATAGTAGCTGTTGAGCTTATAAAGCCTCAGTTACAGGTACAAAATACAACGCTGCTGCTGCAGTCATAATTGTTTAGGTTACTTTTACTATCGAACTTGGCGGATAGTAAAAGTCAACCTCAAGGGTCGTAGTCTGGTACAGTGAACGAGGAAACTGCAACTTGCATTAATAGATAAAATGAACGCTGCTGCTGGAACCATAATTGTTTTAACTTGGTTTAACTACAGAACTTGGTGGGTATCAAAAGTCAATCTCAAGGGTCCGCAGTTTGGTACAGTGAACGAGGAAACTGCAAATTACATTAATAGATAAAATGGACACTTCTGCTGCAACCATAATTGTTTAACTTGGTTTAACTACAGAACTTGGTGGGTATCAAAAGTCAATCTCAAGGGTCCGCAGTTTGGTACAGTGAATGAGGAAACTGCAACTTGCATTAATAGATAAAATGAACGCTGCTGCTGGAACCATAATTGTTTTAACTTGGTTTAACTAGAGAACTTGGCGAACAGTAAAGGTTAATCTCAACGATTTAAAATTTATATACGATACGTATATGATACGATGAATTTAAATTTTAACTGTCAAATTGCACTTTGTTTTGTGTTGTCAAATGCAGTGCACGCAGGAGTTGGTGTTAGTTAGTTGTTTTTTGCATTTTGAATTTCATTCCGTCTTTTCAAAATACGTTGATTGTGATGCTTGTATTTGAATCACCTGCTTGAAATGTCTCTGGATTCCTGACCCAAATGTTGTTGCACGTGAATCACCGATATCGATTTAATAGTGAGTTTGAAGTAACTAACACCTCACGCGTGAAATATGCACTTGTGTGATAATACGTACACGTCTGTATTACAATATTATATATGCTTTGATGAGAAAGCCATTTTCTTTTTGCGGTCTAATAATGTTTTTCTCGCATAATTCTAGAAGTATTTTGACGGACATATTACCATGAGATGCTACTTCTGCCGTCGCGTTAGGTATACCCAATCTAAAGTGAAATTCGAGTTAGTTCACTGTAGCTGAAGCCAGTCCTTACACTGAAGTAAAACGTCTGTTCCAGGGTATATAGTATTCCCTTGATGTAGCATATTTAGGAAAATTTAATCCATGCGAATCATTTGCTAATCGCTGGCCTAGTAGTGAAGTTTTCATTCAGTTTTCAGATTTTCCTCATATTTAAGCTATGGAACGTCACTATAAGTGATACGTCAGCATAAGGGCATAAATGTGAGCTGCCCCTGTGGGTCGGAGCTTTGTGAGCTACTTAACTACTCCCACGGACAACTCATCTGGTCATTAGTGGTTCTTTCCCTTGTATTTCTTCGACATAATCATGTACCTTTTTCAATGTATTTCTTGTAAGGTGTTGATTTTGCAATATTTTATAAAAAAAATTCACCGACTTGCTTTAAATGTCTACAGAAACTGGTGCCGTTAAGTAATGCAATATTTTTGCAACACTGTTGTCGTATTTCTATTGAATTTGGACTGTGTAGCAAAATTTGGGTTTGTCAGCAGCGTGTCAACAAATTAATCATAGCGAAGCCTATAGGCGTAATGTAATTTAAACACACCACACCGCATTTCTGTGACATAGGTGTCGCTAGGGGGATTACCCTATAAAGGTTCAACCTCCCCACCAAGCCACATGTACCTCCTGTAGTCTACGCACCCGCGTCCTCTGGACTACCCCTTGCTCTTTACACTCGCCCAGAACGCGTGGAAAATTTAGATAGTAAATCGACGAAAATTGGCAACATTTGATCAAAATGGCATAAATCAGTAGAAGTTGATAATAATTTGGAAAAATTCGGAATAGATTTTAACGGCATTGGAAAAAATATGAATTCTTTCAAATTAAAAAGTTTACCCTCTAGGAAACGATCCACCCCGCTCCTAAGCCGACGGGCCTTCAACTCCTATGCTCAAAATTTACAGCAATTATTCGAGAACCGCTGCAAGGCAGGGCCAGAAAAATGGTTAAATTTCAAGTGGATTTTGATTTTGTGTGTAAATTTGATCAGTTTTGACATTTTTTGATTTTAAACGAGTCGATTTAAATTGAGTTGCTATGTGTGAGACGGTTTCAAATCCCAAAATCATGAGCTGGCTTGGTTCGAATTCATTTGGCGCCGAAAATATCGTTCAAAATCTTTCTCATGGTTAGTTTCACAATAAGGTTAATGCCTAAAATTCTAAATAAAGGTTAATTAATTAAGATTTAAAATGTTGTACGAGTAAAAGTAATAATTTGCGAGGGAAATGTTAACTATTATCCATATTCTGTGAGTTGCCAACAAGTCTGACTGGAAACGGCATATCTGTTGCCAAATTTATTAGGTTGAAACCCGTTCGTGAAGGGCTGACTAAACAGTACCGGTCTCTGTATACAGGACTTTGTATACGTTGGTCTTACTAGTTTTAAGTAGCTGGATTATATATAAATATTCGTTTTGGACGTTTTGGGTATGTTAGTCTCACTAGTTTTAAATCGCTGGGTTATATAGAAATATTCGTTTTGGACGTTTTATATGTCAGTCTCACTAGTTTTAAGTCGCTCGATTACATATAAATATTTATTTCGGACGTTTGGAATATGTTAGTCTGACTAATTTTAAGATTTAGAAGTATTGGTTTCGGACGTTTTGAATATGTTGGTCTTACTAGTTTTAAGTAGCTGGATTATATATAAATATTCATTTTGGATGTTTTTAATATGTTAGGCTCCCTAAGTGTAAGTCGCTGGATTATATATAAATATTCGTTTTGGACGTTTTGGGTATGTTAGTCTCACTAGTTTTAAATCGCTGGGTTATATAGAAATATTCGTTTTGGACGTTTTGAATATTTTAGCCTCACTAGTTTTAGGTAGCTGGATTATATATAAATATTCGTTTTGGACGTTTTGAATATGTTAGGCTCACTAAGTGTAAGTCGCTGGATTATATAGAAATATTCGTTTTGGACGTTTTGGGTATGTTAGTCTCACTAGTTTTAAATCGCTCAATTACATAGAAATATTTGTTTTGGATGTTTTTAATATATTAGCCTCACTGGCTTTAAGTCGCTGGATTATATAGAAATAAGCGTTTTCGAATAAGTGGTTTTAAGCTATTTTAAGTATTCGGGTTTCGTGGGTAGGCTTAGTGTATGCAGTTTGCACGTCCAACAATTTATACAAAATAATAATTCACTCTAGTGAAAGAAATTGCCGGTGCACTTTCTTCCCTTCAGTGGCAAACCATATTTATAAATCTAACTGGGATAAATAGGCCAAAATATGGTACTTGATTTTACATTTACAATTATTTCTTCCTGCACTAGGTTCATTTGTCAATTCATATTTGGGAACCGGGATTTTTAGGAATGTAATAACCAAATTATGTACTACACTTTTTGTCAGCAAGATCATTCCCACATTATGTGTCAAAACGTAAAAGTTATTATTTGCTTCGTACTTATAATTTCAGAATGCAAAGTAAAATGTATTTTATAATTTTGAAGTTAAAATTACACTCCAAAATATTAGAAGATAGCGGTAGAAAGCCTACCTCATCTCAGGACTTTACAGATCATGCAATGTTACCACAACCACTGAACTATTTAAATTTCGTAAATTTCCCCCAAACAAAAATATACAGTGTATTGATACATATCACAGTCCTCGATTTGTTTGTCACAAGACGGGTGTAATGAAGCCCATATAATTTTGAAACTAACACAATAATTCAGAACGTCAAAAATTGTCCGAAATCGGAATTATACCACTTTGCACTTTACAAGCTTTGCCGTAGCATAGAGTAACTACGATCTATAGTCCGCAGTTTGTGAAATTCTAAATTAAATTTAAAACAAATTAATAGCTAGCACATGTCACAGAGTCAGAGATTTTTTCTCGTCAAACGCATGTAATATTACCCTATTGTGTAATTTGAATGCTAAAAGATTGTTCAGGACGCCATAAAATTTCAACACGGGCAGGAGACGACTTGTAAATGTTTATATGTTTCGTGTTCATCTCTTCGTACACCTGACACTACTTTGTAGCTTGAAATCTTTGCAATGCTCGCCGAAAAACAAAAAGCCGCACAAGCTGGTGCTGGTGGTGGATCCGGTGGTCTTCATAGTGCCATTCATCATGCTCATCTCCTCAAAAGTGGCATATCGACTGCAAATACATCAGCAAATTTGTCTCCTGTCACCCATTCACATCCTAACGGTGGTATTGTAAGTCATCAGCTCAGGATGCGTGTATTAAACTGTACTTGCTTAAATATATTGATAAATTTACTTGAATAAATTTATTTATAACCATTGGTTAATTTTTAACAATTTCACTAGAACAAAAATGTCGGTGACTTTAGAAAAATTAGATTCCATAATTTGTAAACCAAACTAGACAAAACACCCTTTGAGCTCATTTAAGTTAGCTATTTTCCTGCAGCGAAATCACTGCACTTCAACGGCATCCTGCACGTCTTGTGTACGTCAGCCATACGATATAGCAGACACCGTAATGGAGCATTCACTTTATAATGTCCCCGCTGTTTAGAACTTTTGCCCCCCTGTAGTCGCGACCCTCCCGTATAGACAGTCAGGGTGACACCCATACTGTAAATCAGTTGCCGAGAATGTACGACACTCCCTTAAATACTACATTTTCTTGACAGTGTTGTACGCGCCCTTTGCTACCAATTTGACACGAATTAGCTCTAACGAACACCGTCTGTAGCGAATGCGGTTTATTATTCAACTGTACTGTGTAGTTTTTCTTAAATTCTCTATATTTGTTTCCATATGAAAGTTGATGAAATCACGTCGCACATTGTCAATAAAACTGCCAAAAGACACTGTGCTTGACACTGTCGAGCAGTTCCAATACCCTTATCTAGCTACCTTTGAAAAATTTATAAAAATCGTGGGATTCTAAGACACCCTGTTGTCGGCAGTGTGCCTGACAAGGTGTAGTGTACATAGGTTCCAAACGCTGGGGACATTATACCGTAATCGCCGCATAAAGCAAAACTCATAAACATTGACGGTGTACTTGCTATAATGTCAAAATTGTAGCACCACCATCTAGGTTTACCCTATGAAATATTCTTCAAAAACATTAGGTGTCTAAGACACACTGTTATACAAGGTGTGCCTCCTACTGTAAATGGTACATTGGTAACAAAAGTTAAAATAAGGGAGCGGGGTTTTCTATTTCGAGACACTACAGTGTTTATAAATCAATATACAAATCAACACCTTTCGGCAGAATAAATGTATATTTATTGATATATAGATGTGCACGTATATATGTGCATGTATATACGCATGCGATAAGATCTAACATGTAATTACTTGCAGTAAGGCTCGTCGTGTATGCACAAGTTTATACGCCCGGCTTTGACAACTGCAATAGCAATTGTTTGAACGAGCAAACTGTACAACTGTGCGTGCCAATCCATGGGTGCACGGCTAGCCGTGATGCAACTAAGTTGTGACATAGTTAGAGCACACTTTTATATTATATAAACAATATTACAATATAAAAACCAACCGTTTTGATTTAGCAAACACATCAATCAACAAAGCGAGACATTCATAATAGACGATAACTGGATGTTCTTTGCCAAGTTCTTAAATAAACACATTCGTTCAACGCGCGTTTAACGATTCTGTAAATAAATAACTTTAAACTTTAACTCATTTGATTATAAGCAAAAACTCTAACGAAACTGCACGCGTGAGTGTGAATATTTTAGTTTGCATATTTCTTTTGAACAGTGTAATAGTCATTCACGTTTAAATGTCTCATGATCAGAGTGGCTGAATGGACACTGACACTTTCTACAAAGGAAATGACCATAAACATATACAACACAGGCAAAAGCATTTATTTGAATATATTTTATAAACCACTTGTTTGAGTTTTTTAAAGAGACATATCTTAGAAATCTCAAAGAAAGTTTTCAAATTTAAATTTCGGAAAATTTACATATTAAATATCATGTAAGGCATTTAAGACTACGTTCATGCGCCTTTGGTTCGTACATATATCCGCGTTGTCGTTTTCCCCCACAATGCAAATTGCTACGTCTGAATGTATTGAAAATTTAACTTTCGGGTGTCATCAGTCATAGTATGAAGCAATTTAAGCAGTGTATTTTGAAGAACGCTAGGAATCTTTGGGCGCGAAGACCCAGTTATTTTTATCTGGAAACTTTATAGCTTCGAACTCAGCCGTAATGTTTCGAAGCGTATAATATTTTTGACTAACAAAAGTACTTCACACTAGCACTATTTTATTTATTTGGCGAATATTATGTGTTACGCGTATAATGCAGAGCAGTGTATAAATACAGGAGCGTCGCAGGGTCTTCGAAGGTTGTGGGGTGTCCGGCAAAAAATGTGGGAAACCGGTCGTTAACAGTCACATTGTTATAAGAGCGTCAGGTCATTTTTCACGAAAGTTGGGGGCGCCCTCCAGCCCCCCCCCCTCCATTTGCGGCGCGCCTATTCAAATAAACATGTTATAACGTTCGTAAGTTATTCATATCTAGTAATCTATAACTCCCTTCTTTTTGCAAAAAAGATGTCACAGTAGTCTTCATGCGAAAAAAAGCCCATCAAACCTACTCAAAAAAAACTACGCCAAACGTTGATTTTAAAAATATATATATGAAATATGTGGGGCATTGAAACAGACCACATGCGGCTTGACCCGGCAACATCTCGCGTGCTAGTCGATAATTATACCACTACACCAGTCCCGTTAAAATAGCTTTAAAGATGTGTAAAAGCCTTGCTAAAGCCTTTTTCTGCTTAACAAACCATGACCTTCATATAAAATTACACAGCGATTACTTCTTAGATACACTTATTTGCAGCTTTTGGAAGGTTATTTCCTAGCAACATGCGGTATTTTAATAATTTCACTTGCGAAAATTGATATTGGTTCATGTCCATTCTAGAACAGTTCATGCTAATTCTATAAGTAACATGATTATAATAAAACGTAGTGTATGGCTCACTACAGGATAATTTATAACTATATTCTCGTTTTTATTGTTTTGGTGTGTTTTGGTAGGTCCATTGGTTCAATTAAAACAGCTCTAGGTGACCAGGGGATTAATTAGGCACAGCGAATGACTGACGCATTATCATACTCAGTTGACACACAAAAGCTTTGATAATTCAAGTCAACTGCTTTCTGTGATTCTTCACTAACCCGGTGACAATTTTTAAACAACCTATTTCCGTTTCCATATTAAATGGCAACAGAAATAGCTTTAAAATAGCAGCAATTATTGCTACACTTTAATAGCAGTAATTTACTAAAATCACGAATGTTGACACATCTAGACATCCCTCACAGTCTAAATTCATACATTGTTAACTCATCTTTTACACATCTTTCAGTCTAAATTCACACATCTTTCGCTTTAAATAATCACTGAATTTATTTAAAACTGGTTTGTGATTTCTGCTTTTTTCACCATAAGATGGATCTTTTTAGAATTGGTTTTTTTATAGAAAATATTTTTGTACACGTTCTACATTTGTTTCTAAGTCAACTGGTTCTTTCACTATTACTAACCTTGTTATAATGTGGATGGAGACGTTCACCCATTAACTGTGTTTTGTTGTTAGCTAAAATAGGAGTATCCTCGTTGATTCAGAAATATACGGATTGCTGTCATTGAAAAATTTTTGTTTCAGGCATCAGCGTCGCTCTTTGGTAGGCTTGTTGATGCGGTCAAAGAAACAAGCGCATCAGGGGCCGATGGGACAGTACCAGGTGGAGGCGGGATTGATGACGAGCCTGAAGAGATAGCTGTGGATGTGGCTGAAGTCAATGAAGCTGCCGAATATAGTGCCGGTGAAGATGACTACGGAGGTGCTGATACATTGTCCGCTGTAGAAACAAATATTGCCGGAGACACTATTGAAACCGACGCTGAGTGTACAGAAGGCGAAGGCGAAATGACTGAAGCTGAAGGTGATTCGCAAGCCGAAGTGTCTATGTCAGAGCCTGAGTCACCTGGTATCCCAACAACCTCAGCGGGTTATAGCGAGATGTATAGGTTAGAAAAATATATTTACTATTTTTATGTGAATGCATTATATACATTCAATTATGTATAAATGTGTTCGCGTAAATATGTTCCTAACAGAAATTGTGTTAGGTAATATATTTTTTACGTTGAGTAACCAAGATATCACATTTTAACTTCATATTTACTCTATATTTTACACACAACCCTTGCGCGCGTAGAAGGGAAACCTTGTGATGCAAGCCACCAATCCCTGCATTTGGGTAGTACAATCTCTTAAGCTAAGTAACGGACATTGAAAATAAGTAATTACTAGGCCTCTCCCAAGCGTTGTCCCTGATTTCTTGTATGACAACTAGTAATCAGTTTCAAGTTATGTTCAGCTTTAATGCAGTGTATGAATCCTAACGCAATGCAATTTATAACAAAGTACATTTAGCTGTAAGTAAAGCATGCACGCAACTAGACTTTTATTTTAGGAGGAGTGAGCCAAATTCAGGTGGAAGTGAATTTCAGGTGGTGCAAATATTTTTTATATTTATAAAATGGTCCATTACATAAAATTTACGCAGCATTTGTCTAAGAAAATAATTTAAGAAAAAATATCTGCATTGAAACAATTTATAACCAGACGAAACAAACAAATACAATTATCTTTTCCTGTTATAATGTTGGTTACCAATCAAAATCATCATCTCCGCAGCGTATGGATATGAAATTGGCATTTTTCGTCTATTTTCTCAAGGGGGGTGGGCAAACACAATCTCAAGGGGGCGTCACCCTCCTCACAACGCCATGGCTACGTGCCTAAAGCAAAGTATATAAAGGATTTTAGTTTTCGCATATTCGACAATTATTCCATTTGAAATAACAACTAATAAAGAATATTTCATTTTTCAGCTCTGACAAAGTTGCAATGTCTCCGTCGACCGGTGTGCGTCCGGTTCAGCGAACGTTAAGCTTTCTTCGAGGAGTACGAAGAGGTGACAACGATTTGTCAGGGTCTCAGGTAAAGAGAGCACAATCCTTCACAGCCTGAGGTTTTTCTATACGGTAATGATAAAGTTAAAAATGAGAAATTTTACCTACGATGAACAAAAAATAAACAGAAGTAACCATGAGTCTCCAGATTTTAGGAAATACTCTGTATTTATAATGCAACTGAAAATATTTCACAGGTTCAGAGAAAAAACCGAAAAATATAGTTACACAGCACAAATAAGTTTTAAGCAGTAAAGACGTCATAGACTCTTCGCAATTACTATTGTTGTGCAGCAATAGTGAGGAGGGGATGTGCATAATTGTTCTTTTGTTCATATCCCGGGATCTTGATTTCTAGGGGGATGCTACGTCCTCACCCTCCCCCATTGCACCAATGTCGTTTAAAACTGATTTTTATTATATATTAGATGTTAAATGTTGTCCGCCGCACACATCACGATATGTAGAATGGATTTACTGTTTTTTGATCCAGATACAAATGAGTCAACGCCAAATGTTCGACTAGTGAGGCGTACTTTTTAAGAAAACGTTGAGACATTACCTTTTGAAATGCGACCTAAAACAGCTAAAAACTCATGTTTGGTAAAGGCCGTTTGAATGATATAAATATATACCGAGATGGAAAGGTTGCTGCTTTAATATCAATTTCTTTAATAAAAAAATGTTTCTATAACTGACGCGCTATAGTATAATTTATAAAATGTTTCGCTTAGTACAATTTTAACAAATGTGTTTCAGCACAAATTAATCGGTTACTGCTGCATTTCACCGCTTCCAATTTAGCTCAACACTCTGAAATTCGGTTTAGTCAGACAATATATACTCAAAACGTAGTTGAAAGTGCGTATCGGTATTCAAATGTATTAATAAATTTTCAGGCAGCACTTGTTCGACATCCATTTTATGAATACGATCCTGTCTATGAAGAGGTTAGCTTAAAATATAGTTTTATTTGTGCGCAGTGTAATTGGACTAGCCACTCACGCAGCGAGAAGAAATGGAACCACTAGGGCTAATTTGCGCTTAATGACTATTGCAGTGTTACAAATTTAGCTCGTTAAAGTTGCACAACAAAAAATAATAGGCCGACAATGCACTGAAAGCAATTCTACAGCCATTTTAATCACACATAAGATTATAAGAGCCTCTCTCTGCCATAAAAGTGGCAAAATTTGAATATGTTTGGTGCCAAAATTCATGAAATTTTACCTTACATCTTCTGCAGGGTTAAAACAATACCAATCCAGTGTGTTTAACGAGTGAAATAACTTTATAATCATACATGTTCGAGATCCTCGGTAGTGTACTCGGTGGGAAGGGTGGGGGCTAAGGGGTGGAGGGGCTTTATCGGCATCGCCTATGAGTTGTGCCTGTGGCGTCGCTACGAGTGGTCGGGGCACCTGCACAGGGGATCGACGCTTCATGCAGAAGAGGCAGTAGGAAGCGGCAGCAAGATAACTCCCAATTACTTCGTATGAGAATGTATTCTTATAATGCCATCGTCAACACCCAATAAACAAAAATAATGCATTATAAAAATTTTGAAAATTTTACTTTTAAAGGGTATTTTAAAACTTAGGTTCATATCTCGAAAACGAACTGCTCTGGCTATAAAGGCTAATTAAAAATTCGAAATCGCTTGAAATTTGAGCAAACAAGTAGAACGCCATGTTTCGTCGTGCAATTATATCTCAGTGAATGAGATTTGTGGTACGGAACAGACGATATTTATTGTCCAAATCAAAATGTACTGTATCGTTTGGAGCAAGCCTGCTCTCAGTCCAGCTGGATACATTATGCAAACGTATAACCAGTTTGAGCACAATTCGACTAAATTTTCATCAGAATGGAATGCAATTTAATTAGTTTAGATATCGTCATAGCTGCAAAAAATGTTTCTCATTTCCATGTACGGTTATTTAGGTATAAAGTAAATAAAACTATAATTACACGATGTCCCTCACCGTAGCGTGCGTAAATTAGCCACCGTAGAGAAAAATAACCTCGATAGGTATAGGTATACCTCAATTAATTACACGATGTCCCTCACCGTAGCGTGCGTAAATTAGCCACCGTAGAGAAAAATAACCTCGATAGGTATAGGTATACCTCAATTAATTACACGATATCCCTCACCCGTAGCGTGCGTAAATTAGCCACCGTAGAGAAAAATAACCTCGATAGGTATAGGTATACCTCAATTAATTACACGATGTCCCTCACCGTAGCGTGCGTAAATTAGCCACCGTAGAGAAAAATAACCTCGATAGGTATAGGTATACCTCAATTAATTACACGATGTGCCTCACCCTAGCGTGCGTAAATTAGCCACCGTAGTGAAAAATAACCTCGATAGGTATAGGTATACCTCAATTAATTACACGATGTCCCTCACCCTAGCGTGCGTAAATTAGCCACCGTAGTGAAAAATAACCTCGATAGGTATAGGTATACCTCAATTAATTACACGGTGTCCCTCACCGTAGCGTGCGTAAATTAGCCACCGTAGTGAAAAATAACCTCGATAGGTATAGGTATACCTCAATTAATTACACGGTGTCCCTCACCGTAGCGTGCGTAAATTAGCTACCGTAGAGAAAAATAACTTCGATAGGTATAGGTATACCTCAATTTAAGTGCATACACTATTCTCATTTTGAAGCTAAAGTGAAAAGCTGTTTCTCTCAACTTCACATAAAATATTGATGCGATACGACTTCAAGTACCGCAGTGATTTCAACAAATAGTCTCAGAAAAACAGATCAAATCTGCTAAATCATTTCACTGAAACTTCATCAAAAATGTTATCAACTTGTTATCAACCCATTTAGGGCTGTACTATCGCTTGGTTGTGCTGAAATGAAACTTTGTTTCCAGTCCTCAGTATATGACTACATTTACAAGTATATATTTTTCGCGACAAGTGACGCTATTATTAACTCGGTTTGAACTAAAAGTGACTTGATTAAATCGCAGATCGCACGTTTAATTTTTGATTGTTTGACTGCTTAGGAATTGTACAAACAAGATTAAATGGAAAATTGTTTTAAACTTTTTAAATACTAACCGCTAATAATAAAATTCGGTAGTATATCAATTCCTACATCAAAATACAAATTCCAGCATCCACGTCGTTATAAAAATTTCAAGTCTCCCACAGAATGCTACCAACTGCTGTGTTCGCCACGCGGACTGTGCAGAATGTTCTCAAGTGTAGATTTTGACAGTAAAGTAAGATAGCATGAAAGGTTATGAAAACAGTGATAACCGAAGTTTAACCCCGATGCTTTCAAATGGCCCAGCTTAAAGTTATTGATGCTTCAACATTTCCTTGCTCTGAAGTTTTTAATCTGAGCATCATAATGTTACAACGAACGCCAATCGTTCCATCTAATTAGTTAAAATATGCTAAACAATACAACATATTCTATTCAAGCAATTTGTCCTTCTTCGCTTTCTTTCCCTATCTTTTCAGTGCTGTCAACCGACTAATGTTTCTATCGAGCTCATAAAATTTTTTTATTTATTTATTGAAAAATATTGCGGCGTTCCTGTATTAACTAAGCGACATTATTAATCACATCAACCACGTACAAATGATCCTAACAGATCATTAAAGCCAATAT
This sequence comes from Trileptium ribeirensis, assembly GCA_030248225.1. Classification (NCBI taxonomy): domain Eukaryota; kingdom Metazoa; phylum Nematoda; class Enoplea; order Enoplida; family Thoracostomopsidae; genus Trileptium; species Trileptium ribeirensis. The sequence goes on from JASANE010002714.1 coordinate 83,189, forward strand.
TAAGCAAAAATAGCCTTCTTTTCAGTGTCATTAACCAACTATTGCTTCTATGAAGCTCTTAAAATTTTGTTATATCTTTATTTATTGAAAACGGTTGCAATGTTTTTGTGTTAATTGTGCGACCTTGTTGTCCACATCAATCACGTACAAATGATCCTACTTAAATCGGCTCCGGGTAGATCTGTAGTCCATTGTCTGCCTTCAGTCTAATCTAAGTACTGCAACGTAAACTAAAACAAAACGAAACCGAATTATGTATTGCAAATGTGCGCAAATAAACTTAAAGTGACTACATCAATGTTCCTATTATTAAATATCTGAAATCTAATCGCAACTACTTATGGAAAATGCTGAATTGCGTTCTTTTTGTCTATCAAGCACTTACAAAATTAAATGCAAGTGCCAGAAATTACACATTGTGTAGAAATAAAATTTTATTGATTTTCAAATTGCAGAGAAACGGTTCTCTAATGAGTACCAACTTTTCATTTGGACTAATTAGTATTCGCGGAATATTTAACTTGATACTGACGTCATAAACAAATCGATCATATAATTTAGCTTTTAGTGTTCGCGAACAACTTCAGCTTGATTTAAAGTCGCTGAATTATCGTTATCGAAAATTTCGGACATTGTCCATGCATTTTCGAAAACACAAAATGTTTTGATTTCAATTTTAGAGCACGCCAATAGTTTTCACGGAATTTCTATTGACCAAAAACATTCTGTATCATTTTTATACGAAATAGTTAACGAATGATGGTCGGCATTGTCATCTCAAAATTCCTCGCGCATTAATATCGAACAGTATTTTTCTGATCAGTTGTCCAAATTTAAACAATCGCTCTTTTTATTTTAACTGAGCTTCGCAATTTTGAAGCAGTCAAACAATCAAAAATTAAACCACTGATTTAATCAAGTCACTTTTAGTTCAAACCGAGTTAATAGCGTCACTTGTCGCGAAAGAGCATATACTTGCTAAGCCATATGCAGGACTGGAAAAATAAGTTTCATTTCAACAAATGAAGCGACAGATAGCTGAAAATGGGTTGATAACAAGTTGATAACATTTTTGATGCTTTTAAGTGAAATGATTTAAGGTATTTGATCTGTTTTTCTGAGACGATTTGTTGAAATCACTGCGGAACTTGAAGTCGTATCGCATCAATATTTTATGTGAAGTTGAGAGAAACAGCTTTTTACTTTAGCTTCAAAATGAGAAATAGTGTATGCACTTAAATTCAAGGGTACACCTATACCTATCGAAGTTATTTTTCTCTACGGTAGCTAATTTACGCACGCTACGGTGAGGTACACCGTGTAATTAATTGAAGTATACCTATACCTATTGAGGTTATTTTTCACTACGGTGTGCTAATTTACGCATGCTACGGTGAGGGACACCGTGTAATTAATTGAGGTATAATTATACCTATCGAGGTCATATTTTTCACTATGGTGGCTAATTTAGGCATGCTAGGGTGAGGGACATCGTGAAATTAATTGAAGGTATACCTAGGTACTTATCGAGGTCATTTTTCACTACGGTGGCTAATTTACGCATGCTAGGGTGAAGCACATCGTGTAATTAATTGAAATTATACCTATACCTTTAGAGGTTATATTTTTCTCTAAGGGGGCGAATTTACGGATGCTACGGTAAGGGACATCGTGTAATTAATCAAGGAATACCTATACCTATCCAGCGTTATTTTTCTCTACGGTGGCTAATTTACGCACGCTACGGGTGAGGGATATCGTGTAATTTATCTAGGTATAATTATACTTATCGAGGTTATTTTTCTCTACGGTGTGCTATTTTATGCACGCTATGGTTAAGGACATCGTGTAATTAATTCAAGTATACTTATACTTATCGAGGTTATTTTCTCTACGGTGGCTAATTTACGCACGCTACGGTGAGGGACATCGTGTAATTATAGTTTTATTTACTTTATACCTAAATAACCGTACATGGAAATGAGAAACATTTTTTGCAGCTATGACGATATCTAAACTAATTCAAATTGCATTCCATTCTGATGAAAATTTAGTCGAATTGTGCTCAAACTGGTTATACGTTTGCATAATGTATCCAGCTGGACTGAGAGCAGGCTTGCTCCAAACGATACAGTACATTTTGATTTGGACAATAAATATCGTCTGTTCCGAACTATAAACCTCATTTTACACTGAGATACAATTGCACTATGAAACATGGCGTTCTACTTGTTTGCTCAAATTTCAAGCGATTTCGAATTTTTAATTAGCCTTTATAGCCAGAGCAGTTCGTTTTCGAGATATGAACCTGAAGTTTTAAAATACCCTTTAAAAGTTAAATTTTCAAAATTTTTATAATGCATTATTTTTGTTTATTGGGTGTTGACGATGGCATTATAAGAATACATTCTCATACGAAGTATTTTGCAGTTATCTTGCTGCCGCTTCGTACTGCCTCTCCTGCATGAAGCGTCGATCCCCTGCAGGTGCCCCTACTACTCGTAGCGACGCCACAGGCACAACTCATAGGCGATGCCGATAAAGCCCCTCCACCCCTTAGCCCTCAATCTTCCCACCGAGTACACTACCGAGGATCTCGAACATGTATGATTATAAAGTTATTTCACTCGTTAAACACACTGGATTTGGTATCTGTTTTAACCCTGCAGAAGATGTAAGGTAAAATTTCATGAATTTTGGCACCAAACATATTCAAATTTTGCCACTTTTATGGCAGAGAGAGGCTCTTATAATCTTATGTGCAATCCGAATGGCTTTAAAATTGTTTTAAGTGCATTGTCGGCCTATTATTTTTTGTTGTGCAACTTTAACGAGCTAAATTTGTAACACTGCAATAGTCATTAAGCGCAAATTAGCCCTAGTGGTTCCATTTCTTCTCGCTGCGTGAGTGGCTAGTCCAATTACACTGAGCAAATAAAACTATATTTTCAAGCTAACCTCTTCAGTAGACAGGATCGTATTCATAAAATGGATGTCGAACAAGTGCTGCCTGAAAATTTATTAATACATTTGATATACCGATACGCACTTTCAACTACGTTTTGAGTATATATTGTCTGACTAAACCGAATTTCAGAGTAGTTGAGTCTAAATTGGAAGCGGTGAAATGCAGCAGTAACCGATTAATTTAGTGCTGAAACACATTTGTTAAAATTGTACTAAGCGAAACATTTTATAAATTATACTATAGCGCGTCAGTTATAGAAACATTTTTTTATTAAAGAAATTGATATTAAAGCAGCAACCTTTCCATCTCGGTATATATTTATATCATTCAAACGGCCTTTACCAAACATGAGTTTTTAGCTGTTTTAGGTCGCATTTCAAAAGGTCAAAGAGAAAAAATTAATTATCAATCATGTGGTAACGAATTGATATTCAGAGCGTAAAATAAAAAAGACTCGTTTGATTCATTTACGTCAACATACCCAGGTGTTCCTCATATTACCAGTACGGAATGATATCGCAGGCGAAGTCAGTGATGGTGCTGAATAGGCCTGGCCGGCCGTGCCGATAAGGAGATATAGCTATAGCGATTTTTTTGGCTCAATATGGATTTCCATTGTTGGATTACACAGACAAAACAAGGTTAGTAAAATTCGTGGAAACATAAATTATGAATGGTAAGCTGAGCTGTGCCATGACACTAGATCGAAATATTATTTCTATATACTACGATGGTATTTCCGACATTTCTGTTCTCTGACATAAGTCTTGTTAATTTATTGCTGACAGAGTTGTCTAGCGTTATCATGAGTATACCATTATATAAGTGTATGCATATCCTAAGATTTGCAGCTGGATAGCCTAATAACAGGCATAATGTTTGAAGTGTTAGTTAAATTCTGCCCCATTGAGCTGTTTTTGCAACAGGTATCGTATAGACGTGTTATACGGGTTTAATCTCAAAAGCACTGACAAGATGATTAGCTGAGACTCTTAGGATTACCAAACACTCCTACTTCATTCAGAGCATGGCAAGATATAAGTTACGTGCGTAATATTTACAGTGTTTAGTTAAGTTAAGCATTATATAAAGCATAAATAATATTAGTGTGCCAATTAGCAATATCATTGTTATCATATGTTTTCTCTTTTAAAAGTTTCAAAAAAAAGGATATTTTATAAGCAGAAAAAACCATATTTATTACTAGTTTCTTGAGAGGTACCTGTTACCATTTTTTAGCGCTTTTGCGCACCCTTGGGACAAAACGAGGACACCTCGATTCATGACACCTCGATAAATTTCGAAGACCCCATGCTTTAGTTTCCGTTGCCAGCTTTTTACTTCCGCTAAAAACCGCCACAATTGCAATAGATAAAGTTGACAATATATTCATCAAACACATTTTTGCTAATATAAATATGAACTAGTGAAGCTCGCTTGCGAGTCAGAATTCGAGTGGTGAGAACAATCCCCCGAAGTCGGATGTAGAAAGCACACACAAACAAAGCCTACATACAGTACGCAGGTGCAACATTATATAAACCGTGAGTGATGAGTCATAGTTACGCCCTCATCTTTTGATAGCCAATGTATGCAGTAGACAAAACATCATACAACGAGTACAAAAACAATGAACTAACAATTTAATAATTCAATAAAACCCTAAATTGACCGTGAAAAGAACGTTAAAGAATTCAAACCGACACTTCAGAAAAATCTCATTTTTTATACCAATTATGAAGCAGAAGTGTGAAAAATATTTGCCACACAATATCTTTGACATTCACAATGAGCTTGTCGGCCCAGAAAACCCCATATAAGACACTAGAAGCAACAAAAAACACACATTCAGGTGCATTGCCCACGACTTTTCACCAAATATGGAATTTGGCGCCAACTATAAGCTTATAGACTCCAGATTGGGATGTAGTTGAAAAACTTGTTATATATCATTAGAAAGTCCTGGTAAAGCTACATGGAATGGGCCTATTAGTTTGCGGATACCTCGTTTACTTATTGAAAAAGTCGCAAAAACTGGAGCGGGTGCCCGAAAAATGGGCCAAAATGACGTCATTTTGCCCCATAACTTTTCGCACGGGAAAAAATTCAAAAATCGGGCTCCGTCACTACATCTAAATCGACTATTGCGGTTCGAATGAGCTATGTTGCATCAAGATCCGCCCAGCCGTTATCAAGATCCAGGTGCGACACACACAGACACACACAGACAGGACCTCCTCAACCCCCCCCCTCCAGAGCCAAAATTGAAAATTCTCGTTCCACTCGAGTTCAATTATGTGAAAATTTGCTTAAATAAATTTTAGCATCAATAAAGGTGTTATTAGCATGGTTTAGTGAAGCGATCATACTAGCTATTTTAACTTTTGTGATTGCATAAATTGAAATACGTTTTCTAGATTCTTAATCTTACGATCCGCCGACGAACAATGCGGTACCTATATTGCACACTTCCTAGGCAAATTGCGGAGTATCCTGATTTCGAGCAACCTGGTACGAGATCTCTGAAAATATTGTGACAAATGACGAAGCCACTAGGAATCAGTATAAAGTTTTTGAAGAAAAAATTCCAGTGCATCAGCCCTTAATGTTTTAGAGGCAAAGAAACTTGAGCACAGTTGTTGAAGCTAAAGTCCGCCATCTTGCTACCTAAGCTCCTATAGTTCAACTGGTAATATCTATGAAACTACATTGACTGGACTTTTGGCATATAAATTCAACACAAAAGAAAAAAAAATGGCAGCGACACAGCAGCCGATTGGAATTGAATATCTAACGTTTGGACAGGCGATACTCTATTCCACAGAAAAATTTTTCCCAAAAATGCGTTGCATTACATTGAAAGTTTGTATATACTACAGTGCCCGTTTCCAAATAATTTTTCAAATGATGCCGATATCTTGAACTTAATAAGTTAGAGCAGACCGGACGCATATAAGAGCCACAAAATCCTCCATCCCGGCAATAATAAAACACAGAAAGCTAGCTATTCTAATTTCGTGTATAAAGCCTCGAAATAGCGTTAAATTTCTAAGAAAGACAGTTAGGATTACAGCTTATATACTATTCCATCTGTCTTTCGAGTTTGTTAAACCCCTAATAATCATAAAGATTGCTCCAACACTGATTTGGTTAACTCAAAAGTCACGCAGGAAAAATTTTTCCCCAAAAATTAAAATTACTGTGGCTTGACTACATGTATAAATTTGCTGGGTGCGTACGATTTATTAATTCCCGTAAATATCAAATTACTCGGTAATTATACTGTTATAAGAACGGTAGAGTGAAAATTGCATCAAATTTCCAAAGACTCGCACATTTTCTAATTCGTATGTAGCATCCAAAAAATTATGGGAAATTTTTCAACCTTCCTCCGTTTTAAAGTGGATGATCTATAAAGAAATGAAACCCTTGTATGATGACCAAATAAATGTGCAGCAGGAATCGTATGAATTAGCAGCAATAGTGATTTTGTTTCATATTGGCTAGTAGGTGTAAAAAGAGCGATATATACTAACGATACAAACATACACATACATACATCATAGAATGGAAACAAATCAAAACTGTAAACGAGTATTTAAAGCAAAATGGACAACTGTTTCTCGCAATTGCAATAGCGTTGTTGCAATTAAATAACAATTTTACAACAATTATTTTCAATTAAACTACCTGTTCCTTATCTATTTAGGTATATATCAAAATCCGTTTATCAATATATGCCTGACATTTAAACGAACGTGATTTTAGTTGAACTGTCTGCAAACATATCACATATCGTTCCGTTTGCAGTTGTGAATGACTTTTATAAGTTACGATTAAATAAATAAATGACCCGAATCTGGCTATGTAGTAGTTTTTGCTAAGTTTCGACAAACGATAGCGACACATGCATTTTTGAAACTTGTTCTTTAACACAAACAAAGACACTCAAAAAGCTCCAGCTCAATCGCGTTTGAATGAGCAACATCAGAAAGCCGATTATTATTTGTCTTTTAATATATTTGTTTACAATTGAAATTGCTTCTAATAAAATGGCCTAATTGTCAAGTGGTCAATATTTTATGTTGGCTTAGAAGTGGCTTCCATAATCTGAGGATTGTTCTAATGACTCTGCATAGCACTTTTAGCGTCAAACGATATTATAATTCCTCTTGTTCCTACACACAACTGCTAATGCAGACGTTTTATGGATACTATCCACCTATACTGGTTCTAGTGTTAAGAGCTAAAAATTTGTCTACAACACAATATTTAAGCTCAAATATTCAAATATTTACACTAGTGTATTATATTAGCATGTTTGTATTATATATAGAATATTTGCATGCTATATAATATTTACACAAGTGCGAAACCAAAAATTGAAACAGTAAGAAACTTAATATTGGGCCTCGCAAAAACATTATAAATGCATAATAATATGAGGGGAAGGACATAATTTGAGCTTGTTTAAGAATAGTAGGTTACGTAAATAGTATTTCAAGGCGCAATTGGATTTGGTGGTACTGAAAGGGCGAGAATGACCCAGCCATGTTCCTAAACCCCATATTATTGCTTATCTCTAAGGTATAATAATAAAATGAAGAACCAGGTCGTTCGCCTCGACTCACTGCCACAATGATACAACGAACAATAACATCATTGTCAACCATTAAATTCAATAATAATTAGGCAAACATAAACTGTTTCAGCAGTTCTGGTATCTGGTTAAACAGCATTTTCAAACAACAAAATATGGTAAAAGCAAACAAATTTCGAAACAAACGTGGTAATCGAATACCTTGATGTTAGCAAAATAGGGCGGCCGAAAAACGATTCTTGTAAGACAAAACCATGGTAAATGAAAGCACATGGCGCTGAAGCCTGCTGAGTTAACCTGTCAGAGCATCCAGTACCGAGAAAATCATGGCTACTTTTGGCTCCCAAAATCAAACATCATGAAATCCATCATATTCAAATTTGTTGGACTTGTGTGCAGTAGGATCCTGTTAACTGACAGGGCTGATAAGTCTCAGCGATTTAATTTAATACATGAAATAATACTATCACTGTACTATATGATTACAGAATGTTATCGCGATTGGCTTATTAAATAAATCAAAGTCAACATGACCCTTATATACAGCGGTTGGTGTCAAAATCCAACAAAAAATTTGGCCCGTATGATATATAGAGGGGTTAACTTGCGCCATTTTCGCACGTACACTGCTTTATTGACAGTCGTTGAAAAGTTGAATCATTTTTACGTGGGTTCTCTCGAGCCTCTTTTCTAATTTCATTCGCTCTCGCAAATCAATAATTTGACCATAAATCAACCACTTGGCCTTGGTTCATGTATTACTATTTACTACTATGTTTACCAAATACTGCACAGACAACAATAAATATCCGCAGCAAGCCTCAAGATTGTTGTTAAAATGAAATAATTATAAATAGTTTTTAACATGTCGCTGTTCTCCCAAAGAATTCGAACACATTAAAATTAGCGCTAAATCGGGCAATTGAACAAAGTACTTATGTTTAGCGGTAAAATTAAAGTCGATTTTTCGTCAAAACACTATGACCAACAAGAATCTAAATGTACCACCTTCGGGTCAGCCCTAGAATCCCCCAGCTCGAATTTGGTCAGCCTTGAAATTACAGCGAAGAATTTTGGTACCATTCGACTCGGCTCGACGAGTTAAGCAAGAAAATGTTCATCTCATTTGCTTCAATTTTTGGCAATGTTTCCTCAAACTTTTCTGCGCGTCAAATGCTTGAATGTGGGGTGCGGAGCCTTCAGGGAGGGTAGATACAGCTTGAAGGGAGGTTCGACTCCTAGGTGCGGTAGCCCGCTACCCCAAAGCAAACCTGTATTAACGAGTTGAGTCGAATGGTAATGAAATCAGCTCAGTCAATTCAAAAATTAGCGACTTGCGCTTAGAATAAGGCTTAAGCTTAGCGCAAAATCAGGGTATAATTTTTCTTCAGCTATAAATATTTATTTTGTTCAAAGCAAAATATATCTAGGTGTAACAGAACAGTCCCGGTCTGTTACGTGCGTTTTTATCAAGTTTTAGGCCTAGAACTTGATCCTAATAAAGTCTGGAGTACTATCCTTTAGAAATTAGATATAGTTTGGACTAGGATTATGTAGGCAAAATGGGGATAACTCACTGCTTGGCGCCAAGGTCGCGCTCGTACTATTGTTTCGCCGATTAACATTTGCCCATACATGCCGGCAGGAGGAGTAACCCCCCCTGAGGTCCGGACCCCCCGAGGCGGAGAAGCCAGGGCCAGGGTGTGACCTCCCTGGGTTGCGCAGCACCCCCGTCCCCCCCCCCGAGGCAGGAACTGGACTCATAGGCGGAAAATATGGCTGCTAGGACCAAAACAATACAAGGTCTTCTCGACCAACCGCCCTAAGAAAATTTGGCCGGCCAGGGGGTTACCCCTCCTGGCATGGCCGCGTCGGGGGCCTCTACCCCTGGCATGACCGACAGCCGACATTTATGCATTTGCCGTATATATATGTGTTCTATTCGCGTTGTGATTTGCTATTGCGTGCCTTATTTCATACTATACTCATATATCATTGCTTACGTTACAGTTGGATCATTGCATGTGGATTTGTGTGGAGATGTTTGTTTTGCTGTAGGAGGAACATAATTTGAGAAGATTGAGAATATAAGAATGCGCTTGGGATACGAATAGGGTATCAAGACTTTCTGGCAATTGGAACCATGTCGGAACTCAACCAGTCGCCCCATGTTGCCTTCAAAGTTACAACTGTCCGGCAATAAGGGATGACCGACCGCTCACTAGAAAGTGAACGGCGAATGTTTAAAAGCTGGATGTTCAGTAACCAAGATTAAGATTCTAACTTCACAGATACTGGTTGTACGCTACACCTCCGTGTCGTAACGGTTAAGCAGTTTGGAACACAAAATAATATCAGAACGAGAAACTGAAAACAACAAAATCGTGAAAACGATTCCAAGATGTCGGAAGCGAAGGATGTGGGGTTCGTTCTTCAGCCCGTAACCGTCTAACTGTTGATATTTCAAGAGAACACCCCGTGTGCTTTTGGCACAGAATTTCATGGCCTTTCCTGTGGAACCGAAACGACCGAAACCGTATGAAAGCTAATCCATAATTGAATGTGTAATCAGGCTAACGTTATAGGAACAGCCGTTACTTACGATAAGTTTGGCTGTTGGCGGTTTTTAAGTAGACGTACTCAATATAGCTGCGTATGCATTTATATATTTTATTTTAGTACACTCCTAACCCCCATTCTTATTTTTTCGAATGAATCTTTCCCATTCCTATCTCTCTGTAGAAGTATATAATGCCGGGAATTAATTTGTCTGATGAATAACTTTAGTTGACCTTGTCAAAATGTCGTTTTTGTGATCTTGTTATTCTCACGAGGGAGCCATCTCTGACGGAAATTAAATATTTAACTAAATACGCCCTGCAACCGGATAACTAACGGCCGCTATCGGCTTTCGCTGCGCTTGTTGCTTGGATTTTGAACAGCAGCAAAGTTTTCACCTCCACTTCATTAATGCCTAAAATCACTTGCTCACCGATATTGCAATATTTAGCGTTCCTTACCGAAGTCCAATAGTTGGAAGTCTTGCATACCAACGGGTAACTGACCCATCAATCAATCAAGCGTGTCCCGGTTCGCCTGTCCGGTAAGTCGCCATAAAAGTTGCCCCTCCGTTTTGTGCTTGCTTTATAATACATATTTTAGAAATTTATATAAATTTTGTTTTGTTCTGTAATATCTCCTTATTTGAATCCTAATACTAAATATACGCAAGCGACCAGTCGTTCTACTCACCTGCCCCTGGTGAACACAACGATATACGGCGGGGTTTGGCCTCTTTTGGTCAGTTAAGAACCGTCAAAGTGCACCATTAAATGTTGCGATTGATAATAGGTACAAGATAGTCGAAATGTTATTTTCAACCCTAAAGGTGGGCCAATTACCCCTCGTCGTATTCATCTTATCGTCCTGTGCCCTTCCTTTCATTTCAACGTTTTTCTTTTCGTTTGCTCTCTCTTTAACAGACCGCTGGTCGTTGTTGTCTGTTTCCTTTGTTCTGCCCGTGCATTTTTCACGACCTTTTAGCCGTATTGTCGTTTTCTCTTTTCAGTGCTGTTCCTGTCCTTCATTTCGGTCTGCTACCTCTTGTTTTTCCTTTGCCTTTTCCTCTCCTTTCTTTTCTCACTTTCCTTCTTTCTGTTCTTGTCTTTCTCTCCTTCTCTTTTTTATCGATTTTCTTTTAATTAATAATTTAATAATTAACAATAATAATAGTTAAGACCAGACGAAAACATCAACATAATTAATATATGTATGTATACATAAAATAAAAACATATAGTTACTAAAGTTTATGTTTTACGGACTATAGAAATATATATGTATAAAAGTACATAGTGATCTAAAGGAGTGGGTTAGGAGACCTGCCGTAGTCAGAAGGGGGCCCTGGTGCGAATGTCCGCCTGAGGAGTGGTATTCTAGGGGGTGCCCCATCCCAGGCTCCAGTATGGGTCAAGCTTTGTGGTCGGTTCTCCCGCCCTGGAACACATGAAAGGACAGCGCGTAGATTTTGAAAATATAAGCAAAATTTTTAGACAGGTAGGTAAACGTGCAATGTTTACACGCTTATCTGTGACGTACCTAGATGTTGTGATTCGGGCCGTTTGGAGTATTATTCTCACGAAATAAATTATCTGGACGACATGTAGATAGATAAACAGTTCGAGGCAGATAGTCACGACTGTTCTCCAGTAAAACAGAGATTAGTTCAAACTTACCAGGCTGTTAGACAAACGGCATTCCATAAGCAGGTTAAACTATTCACGTTCTCTGGCTAATATGAAAAGTGATCGTGATATGATGCATGGGAATAAAAAAGATTAAAGTGTCTAGAGGCATACTCTGGTAGACAAGTGAAACAATGGACCACTGGTCATAGAGATGCACTTGTCTTGTTGGCAAAATTGGCACGTTTGAAATTGGAATTTTCTAGACGGTTGAAAGTGCTTAATTTAATTTTTCACTCAAAACGATATATCCAGTGTGCCTATCGATATCGATCTATTGGCGTGTCTAGATAGGTTGACAAAGATGCTCGGACTAAAACTGTTTACCATCGTACAGGGAACTGGTGGTTATAGCCACGAAGGCTGAGTTTCTTGCTGACATTGAATAATCTGTTCGAGGTTGTGCATTAACATTTCACCCAGAGAGGAATCCTCTCGAGAAACCATATAAAATCTTGTGTAAGTTTTCAACTTTGACATCGACTTGAAAATGCAGGACATTCTTATGTCTCGGCTATCTTCTTTGGAATTGAGCCGCCAGACGCCTACGGTAGGACTGGAACTCCAATATTTTTGATTGGATCGTGGTTTTGAAATTTTAAATTTAACTTAGACCCTTGGCTTGTCTGTGATTGGAGAGCGATTGAGTTTATATACAACTTGTAGGGATAAAATTTTGAGCTTGGGCGTACCGCCCTTAATAAATGAAATAGTTCGTCGTCGGCAGCACGGAATTCGGTCGAATTTACAGACCGGCTTCGTTGCTATGATATGATTTTATTTCGTCACTTACGTTTTCACTTGAGTTTTTAGCTTGACGCCTGATGAGTTTGGGGGTTTCGATGATGGTCAACAGGACACAACGTATGTAAGTGGAGAAGAGTGCTAAATCGAAGGTTTAATTTCTCGGATAATTTAATAGGCCGGATAGGCCCGAGTCGCTACGCCCACAGAAATTCGTAGTTGATCGTAGCTAGTTACCCGCTCTCTTCGAGTTGACTTTCTGTAGGCCTTTGGGCAGACCCATCCTGCTGCCTGATGTGCTACACCAACGCGCTCTCTGGAATAATTTTAAATGGTCGAATTCCGATTCATGTGAAAGGACGAAACTAACCAGTTGAAGCCATTCTGATTCCCAGTTGTCTAAAGTAGAATCTAACACAAAATTTACTGGACATACAAGGTCCACGCATTACATGGCGTTCGATTGGAGCTAGATTTCAAGAATTTTCGTTGAGATTACCACGGTTAAAATTTGTTTGATCATAAGAAAGATCGAAGAAAATTTGGATTTGCTTCAGGTTTGCGATTTATGTTACGCTTTTAAAATTTGTAGCTTTGTATGTTCGGCGCTCATGCTGCGTTTGGGCCGGGCTAATTTAGGCTTAGGAAGATGGACGTTTGCCCACTCGGCTCAGCCGAGTCCTCGGGCTAGGAGTAAAAATAATTTTTTCCAGCTTGAGTTAAGTAAATTTGGAAAAAAGAAGAAAAACAAATTTCGAGGTTTGAAATTACTTGAGTCTAAGGGAAATCAACTGTGAAAAGGCACACCTTTGCTTCGTCTCGTTTTATGGTTTTTATGTTTTGCTTGGTTTTGCCATTATCTTGGTTCTTAATTTTGTATAACACAAGTGTGCGGTATATATATGTATGTATATAAGTGTAATCACTAGAGGAATAGGAATTATGTGAAGTTACGCTTGGAATGCCATACTAGAATAAGCCGAAAAATTTGATCTAACAGACCGCATAACGCTAAGTCGTAACTGTGAAACTTTCTTTGAACATGTAACTAAAAAAGTGCAGACCAATTGACGAAATTTTAGTATCCCCTTGTTCTCTATCCTAAAATGTGGGGTCATACAGTATTAAAATCGTTGAAGTCATGCAGCACGGCGCAAAGTTATAGCCGATGTGTAAACAAAAGGATACTAGTTATAGGATGCGGCCGGATACCGCCGGTTTCAACTATTCCCATGGTCCGTCTAGCTAATAGGGAGCTTCTTGGCAAATCCACAAAACAAAATCGTAACAATCACTTCTGAGTGATTCAATGCTTTTGGGTATAACTGAATTAAGCACAATCCCCTTGTCGGACTTCAAGCCGTTGGCTCTGAAAATTTAATGAGTTGTCGTTGCCTCGGCGGCGTCAAAGGCAAAAGACAGTTGGCTATTCCTCGCGTCGAGATGAGGATGTCTCATGATTAATCAAATGTAATAGGTAAGGACTGACGGTTAGTCGCGATAACCTTTCGACTTTCATGGTCCTTCCTATGACAGTAAGCTTAACCTAATAGGGCACAAACCACGCCTCTAAAGCGAGACCAGGGGAAAACTTGGAACAAACTCCGAACCAATTAAAGACACTGCGTTGTCGCCGCGCCCTCCCAAATGCAAAAATTTAACAAACTACGACAAAGTATTAGCTTATAAATGCTTTGAGGATCAAAAACAAAGTGTGAAGCTGTAAAGCGGTATTCATTTCGAATGGAACGAGAGTTTGCTCCAGTCTTTTGTCGACGGTACATTCAAATTTCTTAACATAAGACAGGCGAAAGATTCCGAATGTTTCGTGTTCAAACGTCAGAATAATCTAAGCTGGAGTTACTGAACGTTCCGCCTTCAAGTCTTATAGGATACTTTAGGCCAAAATTTCTAAACGCCCCACGTTCCAGTGTTACCGAGTAATTAGGCCAAAATTAGTAATCCCTTGCGACGATAATTTGTATTTCATCTACGTCTAGGGTTTTAGTAAACTCACCACGACGAGGTGAAGTTCTACCAATAACATCAGCCTGTGTTTCGAGAGAGCTCATGCCCCTGTTGATAAGATTAAGGGCTCAGCACCGTAACAAGAATTAGAGCTATTAAACAATCCTTATGCACTCGATGGTATCGCCCGTTGCCATGAGAGATTGAGGATGAAAGCGTGGCTCTTGCAATGTAGACCTGTAAATCAGGATTACTGGCAACTCTTTGGTAAACGTAGAGTATGATGTAGAGTGCGATAATCGTTAGGAGATAGAAGGGCATAACCTAAATATATCAAAGCGATGCCACGTTGATGAGCGAACGTGCTCCGACCCTGCAATTACCTTGAAGGACTTACAACTTTCTTGTTTGAGTAAGGGACGACTTTTCTCGCTAGTGCGTGGCATCACTCCTGTCTCTGAGCGATACAAATGAATGTACAAAGACGGACTCGTGGAGACATCGGGTGTATAATTGGTGGATGCCTACGTTTATACAGAGTGTATGCTAAGTTTCAAATGATCCTTCCCGCCTAAAGCATCGTTTGATTGATTACCTGCGTTAAAGCTAAATGGTTGTTATGCTTTATATAATTCGACAGCCGTCCGTATAATCGCTAGTGAAGGTCAGCACATCACTCTATCATACGGCGGGCGATCTGAAATTCGGTTTAGGAACACAACGAGAAATTTGTAGACGTTGGAATATGCACTCAAATAATTTAATGTTATTTAACATGTATTGGTTTGATCGTAATCAAAGTATCGTAATTTATGCATAATGCTTTAATATTTTGTGCTTCTATTAATGTGTGCATTGTAAATCTTTTGGACATGTGATTTTTATCTTGGGTTTCCGCTTATTCCTCGATTGCTTCCTCGACATGCTATGAATCTTGGGAGGACCTTCTCTTTATCTTTTTCGAATAGTGGTAGCACCGCGCGCTACGGGGAGCGAATTTCGAAGCACGCCAAGGCACATTCCTCGACCAATAGGTGAACAAAACATCGCCAATATTGGGAATCGCGGGTATGGTTGTTCCTTGATCTGATACTTTTCGGGAACACACTCGTTCATGTCACCCTTTTCCCCTCCAGATACCGCCAGAAAAGAGGAACGGCGGTTACGTCATTGTATCAATATGTTACGGTATTACTTCTCGTCGGCGTTCTGTATTGCTACGATTGCCCTTTGTTTTTGCTGTTTCTCTATAGTTTGCAATATATTTACATTCAAATATTAAACCTAGAAAAATCAAAATCTATGTGCCGTGTTATTTAGTCTGGCATCGTCATATGTCTTTAGATTTTGTCCGTCCGGACCAGTAAACCCGGTACATTTCGACCTGCGAATGAAAGGTCTTAAGTATTGATGCGCATAGTAGGCTCACAATATTGGCACATTCGAATTGCGGAGATATGGCGAGAGGAATCCACGAAGTCGTTAACAGGAATCGCTCACAAAAACAACATACGCGGTCGTGATTTAACCTCGTTTCAGACATATAAACACGGCAAATAAATCGTTTGCCAGAGCGTTCGACGTTAAACTCTCAAGTCGGAACCCTGTGCGGCCACCTTGGCTACAACCAATTAGGGGGATCCGAACACTAACTGATTGAGACTGAGTCAAAATTCATACTGATGTCGAACATATTTATAAATACATTTTTTAACAATATCGAATCGAACAATTTCCAAGTGTGATTAAGACAGAGAATTATGACCTGTGAGCGGCTGTCGGATCAACGTCCCGGCGTACTCAGCGATTATACCAAATACTAGACACGTGTGCAACCAATCAGGCGGGATACGAAAGCACTTCGTGAAGCACGCCTGCGACTTGCTAAGCTCCGCAACTACTTGGGCTGACCAAGAAAAGTTACCAAATTGCAAAAATTTATGGTCCATCCTTGAGGTGATGATAGCCGGATTTGTATGGACATGGTGGTAGTGTGGAGCGTTGAATAACTAAGACTGAAAGATGTTTATTAAACTAAGGCAGCTGTTTATATACAAGACAGTCTGCAAGACATATTATGTATTGCATCATGAGTAGGCGTAATATCCACGTCTAAATGTCCCATGATAAATTTTACATCATAATTACATCAGATAACATCCCGTTCTCCTCTGTCGATTGTAACGTGGCTACTACAGGTCTCCCTCCTCAGACGGAATTCGGAAGCGAACGGACTGTCGCACCACTCGACCAGTACGGGTTGTTCGACAAGGCGCGATGTTGCGTTCAAGCTGTTGTGGTTGTCCTGGCGTTGAATCGTTGACCAGCGATGTGGGCATATCAGAGGTAAACTCGAGGTGAGCAGGCTTGAGACGGTCGATTGAAATTGATTCGGTTTTACCAGAGACATCCACATTGAAATGTTTCGCCAATCGTTTGATGACTCGATAAGGTCCCTTGTAAAAAGCCTGGAGTGGTCGTCGAACGGAATTGACGCGGACAAAAACAAACTCGGCAGTGTTGAGGTCTGGAGGAATGTAGGATATCCGCTCGGCGCATCGCGTCGTTGTCGGTGCGATGCTGTTCATATCGAGACGAATTTGAGATGACGAAAGATGAAGGATACGGGAATGGCTGCTGTGAATTGGCCGCCAACATTTCACCTTTTAAACGTAAGGTTGTTCCATAAACTATTTCTGCAGCAGTTGCTTTAATGTCTGGATTTATTGAAGAACGAATACCCAGGAGAACTAATGGAAGTATCGCCGTCCATCGTTGGTCGCTTGAGTGGGCCTTGATCGATGTCTTGAGTTGTCTGTGAAATCGGTCCACGAGCACATTAGCGATAGGATGGTAGGCAGTTGTTCGCAATTGTGTGGCTCCCAGTATTCGCGATAGCTCCTTGAATAGTGAGGATTCAAACTGGCGTCCTCGATCTGTTGTGATGAAGGGCGGAACTCCGAACCGGGAGACCCAACCATTGAGTAGTGCATGGGCGACTGTCTTCGCGGTGATGTTGGGGACCGGAATCGCTTCGGGCCACCGGGTTAAGCGGTCGATAATCGTCAGGAGATAAGCCGTTGGATGGCGGTAGGGGACCGACAATATCGACGTTGATATGGTCAAAGCGGTGGTCACGAGCCGCGAATCGTCCAAGAGGGGCAACAGTGTGACGTTGAATCCTTGATTGTTGACAGGTAACGCAGCATCTGGCCCATCTTCGTACGTCTCCGTTTATGCCTGGCCACACGAAACGCTCGTTTGTCAATCGTTGTGAAGCCCGTATGCCTGGATGGGACAGCGACTGCAGGGAATCGAATGCTGCGCGTCGAAAAGCAACTGATAGGTAGGGCCTTGCAGTTCCCGTCGAGGTATCCCAGACAATCGGCTTGGTGGCGTATGGGGCAACGACGTCTTCGAAACGCAGGTTTGTGTTGTTAGATAGACGCAGCATACTGAGCTCATCGTCGTTTCGTTGCACTGCAGAGAGCTCCTCGTAGTCGATGAAAGTGCTACCTTGAACAATTCGAGACAGTGCGTCTGCTGCACCGTTGTTCTTCCGCTGATGTACCGTATATCCGTGGTGAATTCGGCAATAAATGACAAATGACGACATTCCCTTGGTGATTGCCGCTCGAATCGTGAATGAAGAGAGAAATGTTAGCGGCTTGTGATCCGTGATAACGAAGAAATCGCGTCCTCCGACCATGTGTCGAAAGTGCTTGATTGCATCGTATACAGCCAGGAGCTCGCGACCAAACGTGCTGTAGCGGGTCTCGGGCGGTGTAAGCTTCTTCGGGAAGAACGCTTTTTGCTGCTGGATGACGGCACCAATTGCGATGTTAAGTGGAGCGTTGGGCATTGGATGGGCTAGCAACGTTACACCTACGAGAGCCTCGTGGCTTTTATGACGCTGACTTGGGCTCCGGTATCGACCAAAAAGTGAGACCCGCTGCTGCGATCCAAGACGAAGAAGAGGCGATTGGACTTGCTTGCGGGAACACTTGTCGTGGCTAGTGCCCCGCATCGACGTTTCCCGCCATAGAGCACGGCTCGCGGCACTTTGTCGCTTCGGCCCCAAATTTCGTATTGTACCAGCATTTGCCATCGCTGCGATTCCTGGATTGACTTCGATTGAATCTATTGGGACGGTCCGGCCTTGAATTCGATCGCCCCTGTCGGTTGTAGGGTTGTAACTGGAGGGACGATATGGCCTTCCGCAATTGTTGGACCTCGGCCCGCAATGATTTGACCTCGGCGGAAAGATCGTCGTTGTTCACGGGGCTGAGGCTTGAGACAGTTGGCGTTGCAACTTCCATGACTTTGTCTGCAAGGGTGGCTGCAGCTTCCAGTGTTGGACTTTCGGAAGTGGCGACCACTACTTGAACCTGCGTCGGCGCACGCTGGATGAATAGCTGGCGCAGAATTGAATCGTTGATCGCCGATTGATTGGCCTCGAGGAGTTGTCGCATATGTCGAAGCAGTTGGTTGGGTTTTCGATCGCCAAATTCTTCGGCATTGAGCAGTTGTTGCAACCGACGTTGCTCACATGCCGAGAAACGTTTGATCAATTGTTCTCGCAGGACGTCGTATGGGAAGTCGCGGGGAGTGTTGATCAGGAGGTCCCGGACTTCTGTTGCATGCTCGGGGGCCAAGGAACCGATGACATAGTATAACTTTGTTTGTTGTGCCACGATTCCCCGGGTCGCGAATTGAGCCTCCACCTGGGAGAACCAAAGCTTGGGATCGGCGGGCCAAAACGCGACAACTGATTGCGGCGCTGGCTACGAGGGCTTGCCCGGGGTTGCCGACTGTCGCCAACTGATTCTCGGTCATTGTTTCATTTGTGGCTTGACGGGTTTTTCGCGCTTCGAGCCTTGGTTGGGATCGAACTGGGCCAAGCACTGACTTGGTTACGCGCAGATTGACGGCGGAAAAGTAAACGAAAGCGAAAAACAAACGAATCCCGTTGATGAAATAAAAGCAGTCGTAAAGCTAGGTAGTGAAACTAAAAGTCAAGTCACAATAAACTAAACGTTGTCGGGCTCACCAATGTGGAGCGTTGAATAACTAAGACTAAAAGCTGTTTATTAAACTAAGGTAGCTGTTGATATACAAGACAGTATGCAAGACATATTATGTATTGCATTATGCGTAGGCGTAATGTCCACGTCTAAATGTTACATCATAATTACATCACATAACATCGCGTTCTCCTCTGTCGATGGTGACATAGTTACTACAGACTAAAGTATTAGATAGGGATTGTCAAGAACACCGAAATTTGTGGCCGAAGTGCATATCGAAGGTGAAACGTCAGACTGTGCGAATATAGCGTCTGACTGTGCAATAGTAGACGTCAGACTGTGCAATAAAGTCTGGTGGAGTACGAGTGTGAGCTGAAAATAATCGAGTACTAAGGAAAGTGCCACCGTTTTGGTAACGAGAGCTCGATTAGCTGTATTGAAAAACTAGCGCGAAGCTTGTGTGAGCAAAAATACGGTACAAAAGAACAGTACCGAGGCTTTTCAAACCGAGCACCCAGGAGAATACGTATTCGGATACGGTTATTAACAATAGTGGTGTTATTGGTGCCTAAGGTTTTATCGTTCGTAATAAACATTATATATTGTGTCTCTTGCCCCACTATCTGGAACTCGAGCAGTAGAAGATTGCAAGGATCATGCCGCATCGCAAAATATAAGGCATTAGCATCGCTCACGAAAAGAAAGACCCGCGCCACAATCAGTGTTCCACCGGCATTCTACTGGCCACACCTCGAACCGAACGATCCTTCGGTGACGAATCCCGCCCCTTTTTAAATCCGAACGTGGACATAAGGAAAAATCCCCATCCAACACCTACCCCCAGAAAACAAAATAAAAATAACACTCGTAGGCTACTGTAAAGGGTAGACCAGGCTACCAGGGGGTTCCAGGTACAAACTCGTCCCAAAACCCCAAAAATTTACCAAACACCCGGGATGAATCACTTTTTCATCTATTATATCCCTCCCTTCCTTCTGCGTCCGTATGTTTAAGTTTTTGCTTGTTTTCGCGTTTTCTTTTCTTTTAGTGCTAATTTGCATAATTAGCATTATTTTTGTTTATTAGCTAACTAGTGTTAGCTTGATTTTAGTTCAGTGCGGCTCTTGACTTCGTGGAGTTAGGTGACAAAATTTGGAAAGAGCGGCAGTGTACACGAAATTCACTGGTTCGTGTGTTTTTACTAAACTTATTATCAACCTACTTCTGGCTTGGAATTCTGATCCAATATTGTTTTCGGCTTCTGGATTATTGGTTCTATACCTCAGTGAGAGTTTTATTACCAACGAAGGTTACCTAGCTAACCTTAGTGATTATATTTGAATTTATCTTGTGCTTATAAATGGATTTATATTGGTGTTATACGATTTATATTATTAGTTTACCTTATCCGTATTATTCACGAATAAAACCTGAGTTAGCACGAGCCTAAATTAACCATAACCGTATTGGAAATAACACGCGCCTAGCTGAACCGTCCGGCAGCGGGAACGTTAACATGAGCAAACTAATTAGCCTAATTCTAATGAAAAGGATACGGTAATCAAATAAACGTACAAGTCCAACCGTCCGGCGACTACGTACCAACCCAAAAGGGAAAGTAAGAGATATCAATTACTCAGGATCTATCAGAAAACCGTCCGGCCACTGGTAGCTCTAAGGAAACTAAATAGCGTAATTCTAAGGCAAAGGTTAAGGTATTCAAATAAACGTACGAGTCCAACCGTCCGGCGACTACGTACCAACCCAAAAGGGAAAGTAATAGATATCTATTACTCAGGATCTATCAGTAAACCGTCCGCCCAATGGTAGCTTTTAGGAAATTAAATAGCGTAATTCTTAGACAAAGGTTAAAGTTTTCAAATAAACGTGCGGATCCAACCGTCCGGCGCTCTCGTACAAACCTAACAAGAGGATTTAATCAATACATACCCTAATCACAAGTATTGGACAACCTACTCAGAACAATTGTGCGCTCACTTCTGAGTTGAGAAAAATTATCCAGTGCCAATTTTGTCAAACAAAGATAAGGCGTAACGGTCTCGCGTCTAAGTCAAATCGTAACGGGCTTTCGAATAGCAAGTGTCAAAAATATTCAGAGTTGTGGAACAGAAATCGTGGAAGGAATTGTGGCTGAGTATTTGGAGAATAAACTACGTGGCTTGGATAGTGACTTCACGGGAACCGAACCGGTGTTATCAAATATTGCATATTTTACTAACCTGGAATAAACATTTTAACTTCGGCTGGTTTGACTCTATATTGGAATCAAATACCGAGCAAATCGAATAGCCACGCCGCAGCGCTTAAGGAAATAAAAATACGCTGACCTAGTAAGCACGCCAAGGAACAATCAATCCCCACCGGCATACTAGTGGCCACGCATACGGTACATACATCTTCGAGTGGCGAATCCCGTTTTTAGCTCTTTCTCGTAAAATACTTTATTATACGTTACCCTGGATTTTTAGTTTTTTAAAAATTTAAAATTTATTTCTGTTATTTCATCTAATTTGCATATTTTGCACTTGCTTCATTCACTAGCTATGCTAAATTTAGTTCTGGTTTAATTGTAAAAATCAGTTGGGTTTTTGATCTCATCGAGTTGGTGGTTTTGAGAAATAGTTCTGCAACACTGTGCTCTTTAAATATTTACGAGTTTTACGTTTTAAGCTTACCTAGCTAATTCTAATTGTTTTATTTTGTCATCATGGCGACTGTATGAGATTGATGTCAGGATTTTGTACAAGTGTTAGCAGTGTGTACCGGCAGTACTTTTTCTAAATATTCTGATTTATTTTACAGCGATCTATAGTTTGATGAGCACTTGCACGCAAGGAATTGCGTAGATTTAGCTAAAGCACTTTCGGTTAGTCTATAGGAAGTACAGGGACAAGAAGAAGCTTATAAAATTCTCTTATATACTTGCATTTGAGGAAACGCCTATACTCGGTTTCCGAAATCGTAAATTTTGCTTACTTGTTGTGATCTCGTGGTGTGCAAAGAAGGTGCGGAAGCTAAAGACTTGGTTGTGAAAGAGCTGCACGAATAGAAGCGTAGCATGGTGCTTCGAAAATTCTTAAAGTCGTTGTGAATTTTGTAACGTGGACCGAAAATCGTTGAGCACTCGTGAGCAGCGGCACAAATAAGTAACCTTAACCCGATTACTATCTTAATTAGTAATATTATTTTCACCAGTAAAAATGAAGTTATATAGAAGTGGCAATAAGGGCGATAGATTAGATAACGTAGGTTAGTAATATCTTAAAAACGTGGAGTTGAGTGAGCTATATCAGGGCGAGAATATATGTGGGACTCGAGTAGATTTAGTAGTACTACTACGTCAGACGCCGCCCGGGGTCGTCGGCGTGGCTAGTACTATTCTTGAGAAGACCGGGTGAGGAATCGATTACCCCTCGAGTCGCCGTTAAATCCCACTTACTATTCTTGGTCAGCCGTCCGGGGGCCACAGATCTCTCCATACGAACAGCCAGCCGGGGCTCGTATGGAGTAAGAAACTTAAACTGTATAGCAGTCGACCGCTACCGTGCAGTTTTAGTAACGTAGTTTAGCAGCCGTACGGGGACGGATAGCAAATAACTGTAACAATACTAGAGATAGTCTCACAACCTCAGGCTGCTTGCCGGAGCTGTAGTCTGCGCTGTTGTCTCACATGGTTTCAGGCTGGGACATCGTCATGTATTCTATGGTTGAATCAACCGTATTTTCGTAATATGGTTCTCTGGAGGGTTGCTGCAAGATCTACGGAACGACCAGCGATCGTCCGAGTCAAAGGTGAAAGGTGAACCTTGGAAAATAAAAAAATTCGGTGTAGTTTGAGCTAACCTCGCCATGGGAACAAAATAATAGTTGTGACCACTCAGCTTCAAGTTTGAGGGATGCAAAAACTTGGTGGAATTCCGTCAGGTTAGCTGCCGAAACCCGTTTACTGGGGGTTATAGAATTATAATTTATTGTTTTCGTTGTATTTCCGCCTTTTACATTTTGTTTCAATGGCGTCCTTTCGCAGGGCACACGTCATTTTGCTCAGAAATTTTTTTACGACTAATTGGAATAACGAACTAGTATCAATATCCTGGCTTCGTTTATTGTGAGGAGGATTATTTTAATGTCACATTAAAAGCTGAAGGGTACTGGGATTTATCTCGGAAATCCAAAATTTCCTTGGGGAAAATGCAGTACCGCAGCAAAGAAAGTTTAATGGAATGGTACATAAAATTGCATGAAATTGTTTTATTTTTAGGGTGAATCTCGTTTCTTAAAGTAATTTTTTGTATACATTTTAACTATGTTTTTGTGATCCGACTTATGAAATTGCAATGGAATTGCTCGTTTCTGAGAGCGATCTTGTGATAGTTGATCGAAGTGATGTATTGTGCTGTTCGCTGCAGGACGGAAACCTGTATATACCAAACGGTATGTGTTTCATCATTATCATATTTTTGCGCTAAATAGGCGTTGACTCGTTTATTCTGCTAACAAGTAGTGTTGCTCCTTGGTTTGAAGTTGCAATCATTAACAGACCTCGATTCCATGTTAATTGTTACATGCTTGGTTGCACGCTCTAAGGGTACAGTTTTTTACAACAAATTAGCTACAAGTAACTTATTTGTCGTTGTTTGACTATATGACATGCACTGTAGGCGGGGAATAACCGTAACCAGAATCAGCAAACAGAACTGTCAATTTAAACCGGATCCGCCGTTTGAACCAGGACTTCCAATTTATATATAGTAATCGGTAGTTATCGAAGGGAACCCACAAACACCTGTTGCAGACAGCAGTTTTTGGTCCTGGGTTCGCGTATTATTACCGAGAGGATTTCTATGGTACCAAAATTGATCTGAGAAGGTCACATTTTTTGCATATACGCTGGACCCCTAAACAAGATTGTTCATGATTTTTCCAGTGTAACCTGGAGTAATACTTTGAACGGGTACATAGGGTCTGTGATGTTCTGCCATCATCATATCATGAAACAAAGTGGTTTCTTTATTTTTTCGATATCTTGGCAATACATGATTTTTATTGGCCTCAGGACGGGTTTTAAAAACGTGTTTTTTGGCCTTACGAAAAACCCAAAGCAAATTCGTAATTTGGGCTATGCCATTCCATATACTTTTTGGCGGCGGCCTTTCTATAAATTTTTCTCTCCGTAGCTTTAGTATATTCCCATTTCTCTATGTGCGCCCCAGATCAATTGTTTTTTTACCAGCAATTGCTTTGCGGTTTGCAGGTTTTTACAAAAAAGCTACTACTGATAGCAAAAATACATTTAATTCTATGTTCTAGTTCCCGTGTTGACGGTGATTTGAAAACAAATTACTGCGCTAGCTTCATTTGGTTAGCTGGTTATAGTTGTCATTAGATGGTACCTAAGCGATAGAAGTGGCAAGGGTAATTTTTGGTGCCTACTTGTCAGATTTACATGTTTTTCAGTTTTGTCGGATGACATATCTGTATTATCGAAAAATGTGATTGACCAGGTTATAGGTCGACTTGTTACGATTATTTTAAAAAAATTTAAGCCTGCGCGATAAATGAGTCACTGGAACATTTCGGTCTGCGTTTGAAGCCATTTTTTGATCAGTTTTTTTCATTTTTACCGCAAATTCCTTTTGTATGATTGTGTTATTTTTTGAAGGCAAAATTCAAAAATTTAAATCGTTTTAGTTTTGTTTCTTTTGAATACGTACGTTAAATGGAAGGGAGATAGCTTCTAAATTGGTGGTGTGTTTTACTATTTTGCCATTTTTATATTACGCAAGCACACATTTGATTTTAGACTTTAGATGAAATCATTCGAGACTTGCACTGAAATTGGAGACAAACTCTTGTTTGCTAATAACAGGCCAAATTCCTAAGTATAAACAAAATTTAAGATTTTAATCGAAAATCCAGCAAATACACATACACATATCCGCTAATGTAGGCCTAATACTTAAGGCACCCAACCCTTACACTCAAATCCTATATATTTAAATTCTATGCCTTAGGCTTACATAAAACTCTTTCGAAATTAGCCAAGTTTTAAAATTCCTCCTGCACTATGTACAAAAATTCCAGCGCAGGCTAAATACATTAAATGCACATACAGACACAGACACATGTACACAAGATTTTGCCAACATATAAACATACTTATACATAATCGCACATCTTGTATAAATAGATACACATACAATACATATACCTTTGCAACACATTTACAATCAACAACTATAGCGGAAAATTAACACTAAATGCATGGCACAAACAGTAAACAACAAACGTTTATAGAACAGCCAGTGATGCAGGGTGCATTTAGTAAATTGCAACTATTAGCTGCAGGCGGGCTGAGGTTCAAGTAAAGGCCCTTTAGGGTTACAGAATAGATAGGTACGCACCGTTACACTGTTTATAATGCCTTACTATGTCGCTGTGTGTATGTATATAGGATTCGGGTCAGAAGGGTTTTTAAATGGGCCTTTAAGACCAAAATACAAGAACACGGAAATAAATGTGCAAATATTCGAGCTATTGGTGTGTTGGTCTCATTTGTAGAGCAGCTACTTATCTTTTTTATGTGTTTGCACATTGTGAGTCCCTAAAGTGGCACTAGCGGAATATATCTCCTTGACTGTTCAAGCAAGATGGATGATATTCCGCGCATTTTGTAAGTTGATGTTCAATATTGTAAGATACGTCATCTTACCTTGACCATAAGACAGGGTCTATTACCTAGTTATTCTACTTGAGCACTCTAGTGACTCTGTGACCACTATTTCGAGTACCTACGTATCTTCTTATCAGGGAGTGACCGGAATTCCGGTCCCGGTGAAAATCGTGTTCCGGTTGTGGTTCCGGGAAAGGTCAAAAACCATACCGGAACCTGAATTCCGGTTTAAAAATTTTGTTTGAAATTTTCCACATTTTTGTTTCATATGTGATCCAAACATATGTAATATATATTATACAATGATCAAGCTCCAATACAACCAAGCAAAAGAAAAGATTTACGAAGCAATTTGCCGTGTGAACCGTAAGTAGGGCAATAATTTCTGTAGGAATTTTTCATAATAACCTGCCGGAACTTGTTAATAAATTAAAGCCAGGTCAATGCTTGTAGCAGATATATATTTTACACATTCAGAAGTCTGCGGTGTACGTTCGAATTAAACCAGTCCAAATAGGTAACAGAGTGCGGCTTACGTAGAAGTACTTAGCGTATGCTTGGCTAACATATAAATTGCGTCAAGCACCAGCCAGTGCGGTTGTTAACTTTGTAAATGCTTTCTTGGCAATGTATTGTATTATTGAAACTGTGCGAGCCGAGCAACATCACTGTCTCATTTCTAGCATTCTGATTAGAAAGTTATGATTATTATCATGTAACTGATGGGCACTGTTTGTCCAGCGCTAGCGTCTGACCACTGATCAGAAAATTACCTTCTATTATTTTCTCTTAGAACCATATAAACCAATGATTTCAAATTTCCTACAGAACAACATGTAACAAACGTATGTGTAGTAAAGGGAGGCGACTGGAGACAAAGCGAAAGTGTTTATCCTACGCTTCTACGCGTTCTAAGCACATTTACATTAAGTTTAATGTATATAAAAGTTATTTTTAATGCATTTTAAATCCACTATACTTTCATTTCTTTCTTTATCTGTTTTACATATATAATTTTTGAAGACCAAGTTTCGGATTCGGTTTAAATAGACGGTTCCGGTTGCTAGTTCAGGTTCCGGTAAATTTCGGTTCCGGTTATTTATATATTCCCGGCTTCTTATATACCACTAAAACTAGTAAACGTAATAAATTACAAAAATTAAGCGGAGCAATAGGCAAAATATTTGGCATCTTATTTGTGTATACATGTATTTCAACTAAACATTTAGTGTATATATATTAAGTATCACGTTTTAGACAACTGATGTCAAACCCACCATACAAAAAGCTAGCTAGATAAAAAATTAACTGATTAGTAATATCAACTTAATTAGCTAATTGGCACCCTTGATAAAATAATAGAGCTTTAAAAGCTACATATTCATGATCAGCGACATAGAAAACCCCGAGCGTAAAAAATTATCAATTTTAGGTGATTTTAAAATTTGCATAAAATTACTAATAGCTTATTAATTAACTAATTAGCATATATGGCCAAGATTTAGAGCTTCAAGAATGTCATATTCGTGATCAGCGATACAGGAATCCACCGTGTGCAATTTATTTTTCTGAGCACTTCGAAAATCTTTATAAAATTAGCTAATTAATTATTGGTAATTAGATATTTAACTAATTAACATGTTTTTAACTTCCTCGAATTTTAATAAACACCAGATTCATAAACAACACGGCGAGATGTAGTATATGCACAAAAATTATAGCTTTACACTAGTTATTCATTGAAAATTATAAGCAAATTTTGCTTGACAATGCTAAAAATAGGCTAACACGCTTAACTAATTAGCTATATAATTAATAATTAAACAAAGAAAATTTTGACAGAAACTATATGTCTTGAACGTGCCGCATATTAAGCCTTTTCAACAAAAAGAATTTAAAATCGGTCCGGTAGTTATGGAGGAGTTCGACGGACGGACGGACGGACAGTGAAGACTTTTCCCGTATGACGAAAACAAAAAGCTTCGCTCCTCTCGATTATTTAAATCATGTTTTCGAGGGCACAAAATTCTATTTTTCGTATCTGGCTCTCATAAAATTTTGATTTAGATTCGGTAAGACTTTATTAGCACTGTTTCGAGCACCTACAATTACGGACAAATGTAAGTTCACAAAACACGGAATTGCGTCCATCCCCGTCCAGACGAAACTCCGCCCCCAACCCGTCCAGACGAAATTGTGTTCGTTCCCGTCCAGTCGAAATTATGTTCGTCCCCGTCCAGTCGAAATTATGTTCGTCCCCGTCCAGTCGAAATTATGTTCGTCCCCGTCCAGACGAAATTATGTTCGTCCCCGTCCAGACGAAATTGTGTTCGTCCTTATCCAGACGAAGTTGTTCATCCATGTCCGGACGAAACTGCGTACACCCTTTCCAGACGAAAATGCTTTCGTCCCCGTCCAGACGAAATTATGTTCGTTCCCGTCCAGACGAAACTGTGTCGGTCCCCGTCCAGACGAAATTGGCCCGTCCATGTCTGGCGAAATTGTGTGTCTGTTCGCGTCCAGACGCAATTTTTCACCTCTTCTGGGTCGGTACGCGTCGGCACTTACTTTTTCCTTGACTGTACGTACCTTTTAAAGTTTAAAATTGGGCTAATCGGGACCAAAAATTAGGTTTTTCGTCTCTGCCTCGCCCAAAGCGTGATTAGAATTCGTTAATAAGTAAATCTGTCTTTTTTCAGCCATAATAATGTCCTTTGTTACATCACTCACTAAAATAATGAAAACAAGCAGAACATCAAACACACGTGGAAAGAACATTTTGACAATATTCCCTCACGTCCTTTGTTAGTTACTCTCTGAAATGTCGAAATCCAGCAAAAATCTGAACTTTTACGGCAAGCCTGAATTTTCACTCAGTTGTTAAAATAAAAACAAGTGTTTGTAGCACTCTTTTGTCAGTGTTATATTTTTGTTATGCATATATAGTTGTAAAATCAAAGATATCTACGAACTGTAAAATTTGATTTATAAATGCCCATAAGGCATAATTAAATCAAATTATCCTTTCACAAAAACGCTGAAAATTTCTCAAATTTTTGTGGCATATGGAAAGAATTGCTCTAATTCAAAGCATTCTGTAGTTTTAGTAAACATTTATGCTTGAGTAAACTTAAGGTTATCCCGCCAACCACCCTATTTTGTCATGACCGATATCGAATCGCAAACCCTTGTTACGGAAAAAGACTTAATTTCATTCGGTTTTTCGCTACGCGAGAATTTTTGCAAAATCAAATTCAAGTGCCAGAAATTAGACCTTGTGTTCGAACAGCATTTCGGCGATTTAAATTTGAAGAAATTCTGTCCCCTAATGCATTATCATTATTTAAATTTGGATTATTCAGATTTCCCGAACAAATTTAATGCAAAAGTGACGTCACAATCAAGTCGACAAATTTCCGTCCCCAAAAATTGGGGAATTTTACTTCAATTTTCGCGAACACAAAATGGTTAGATTTCAATCGCGAGTGATGTGTTCGCGAACAGTTTTACGTCGAATTTCAATTGACCAAAAAGCGTTCCGTAGCAAATTTTATGCAAAAATACAAAATAGGATGGTTGGCGGGTCACCATAAGATTACTTACGCATTACTATCAAGTCTTGCTGTTATTTTTTGCCAAACTATTGCCTTTTGAGAACCACATCTTAGGATATGGGACATTGTGCATAATATATTTCGCTGGGAAGAGTTTTAAATAACTTGAAACATTTTATTGTAACATCTGTCAGTTCAGCGCGCTATGTCAGTTCAGCGCGCTAATTACGTGTTTCACATTGTTTCTTCAGCTTTTTAGTACACTTTTTCTAATAATTATTTAGAGGACCAGCTGAAATCAAAGTTGACTGGTGCGTTATGCTTGGGCAC
Source organism: Trileptium ribeirensis (assembly GCA_030248225.1). Classification (NCBI taxonomy): domain Eukaryota; kingdom Metazoa; phylum Nematoda; class Enoplea; order Enoplida; family Thoracostomopsidae; genus Trileptium; species Trileptium ribeirensis. Next base: position 113,317 of record JASANE010002714.1, read on the forward strand.
TGTTTTCGGTGTTATTGGCACACTGAAGCTTGAAAGCAGTACTGTCATTTTATTGTTGATATCGAAGAGATCAACTGTTGGAATTCATCCTCTTTGCAACGCTGAGGTGGGTTTAATTATTGAAGCGGAGCGGGCGTAGTTTCCACAGAGGGCGCTGTGGGAAAGATCCTAAAAATTTGTATTTTTTCGTGTCACGCATCTCATCTTCGGGTACATGGATTGCAATAAAGTTTTTCTCCACTTCTTAAGTAATCAGGAAGGCTGAATGCAGTGGTTTTGTTATTTAGAGTCCAATTTGATTGTTGTGGTTTCTTGGGGAAAACCACAAACCCGTAACAAGGGATTTGTGAGTAAAACGAAGATAAAACGTCGACAGATTACGGGAACTTTCGTCTTTTTCATGTTTTTTCCAGACGGACCTAGCGGTTTAGTGATACGTTTCCAGTGGGTGTTTTGGTGTCGCTCGCTCGGGACGTTTTTTATTTTTTTCCTATAGCTTTCAGGTATACACCCAATTTGAAGATTTTGTTATTTTGGTTTTTTGATTTTCCTGAAAACTGCGTGAGCGACACAGGGCTGTCACCATGCCTATTAATGAGCTATTTTTCCGCCGAAAGTTTCATAAAAGTTGTCGTTTATCGGCCAAGTGGTTAGTTCTGTAGCGTTTTCACAAAATTGGGCCAAAATCCCTATGTTCCATGATGTTTAAAGTAGGATGTTGGTTTCAAACAATGTTTTTAGATTTCGGGGCATAATGAGCTATTTTTCCGCCGAAAGTTTCATAAAAGTTGTCGTTTATCGGCCAAGTGGTTAGTTCTGTAGCGTTTTCACAAAATTGGGCCAAAATCCCTATGTTCCATGATGTTTAAAGTAGGATGTTGGTTTCAAACAATGTTTTTAGATTTCGGGGCATAATTCGATAACCCAGTGATATGCATGTCCAACTTCACCATTTCATTGCGTACATACATGCTTTTGGGATTATATTGTTCTGGTTCTGTGGCTATAACTAGGAAATTGGTGCAGTAGTACCGGCATAACAGATGCAGACTCGGTGTTTTTCGGGCACAAAAATCTGATGTTTGACCGGTTTCAAAATTCAGATCATAATTCTATTTTTGGGTCAAAATAAAAAATAACGAGACAAGTACAGGCGCTTTTTTGTTGCTCTTACTGATGTTTTTCCTTAAATTAATATGTCTGGCTTACAAATTCGCGGCGCAGAAGCATTTTGAATGGTCGGAAACCCTATTTTGGATCTAACGTTATGTCCCAGAAGCCTAAATTTCGCTGTCAGCTGCTGTTTGAAGTCTTTAGGTCATTTTGTCTGGTCATGTTGGTGTTTGGGTGACAGATACTAGGTCGGGGAAGGCGAAGTTTATTTTTTGGATAGCTTATCTATAATTCTGACCGTTCTAGTCTCCGAAATACCCTAATTTACCCCCAAAATGGCCCAATTGACTCTGTGAATCAGGGTTGTCGGTGAAAAAATGCTCATACGCTATTAATGAAATACCGAGGTAACGCGTTACGGCAATCGTTTTGCTTTGAAAAATGCATTTATTTGATTAATGGACTGGAGATGCAATGTCTCATAAAGTACAGTACACGCTAGAAAGGACCATCGCTTTTCGAATTTCGAAACTAAGTTAATAGTAAATTGTATTTTTGGAAAAATGTAGCTCGAGCGAGTCGCAAGCGAACGACAGTCATTTTTGGCGGGTGCTGTATATTATAACATTATTAAAGTTGACTATATGAACGGCATTAGGTAGTTGACTATATGAACGGTATTATTGTGATGTAGTATTTGATAATATTAATTTGGCGTCTGAAAATGTATTCAGAGGCTTTTGACGAGTAGCATAAAAACTTGTGCTGATATTCGACATATCATTGTTCAGGCGTTCGGGTGTTTTATGTTTTTTATGCCAAGGATATTTTTGATTATGATTATTAGTTGTTAAATTCGGTATGACTTAAGCTTGTTTCTAGCTTGTTACTTTTCGTGGAAGAGATACAGTCACGGCCAGAAATAAGTGCAAAATAATCGATCGAAATTTCGATCGATTTCGATTGCTCCGCGCACTTAGAAAAAATTTCAAAATTTTAAAATTTCGATTTTTTTGATTAAACGAAATTTCGATCGATTGCGATTGCACGTATTTCTTGACACGACTGTAAGTGTCTTAAATAGCTGCCCGAAACTAATTAAAAATAAGATTAAGCTTTGTTTAGAGTATTTGCGTCAACTTCGGTTAGGCAAATTGGAAATTACATACTCTTTTAGTGCATAAAACTCTACGTTTTTAATTGGCGCATAACGACATATTGATCCATGAAGTAACAACATTAGATCAAAGCTTGTTTTGACTGCGAAGGGTTGTGCTTGGGACATGTACAAGTTGTAAGAAAGAAAAATATCACTCAAGCGCTCGACCCCTGATGCACTCTGTGTTGCAGTTTCTTGTAAACATGGTTTTGTGGTAAAGTGAAAGATAGGGAACTTGATTAAGGGTAATCTATCCACTAGTTTCAAAAATTTTTCCACCATAAATGCAAAACTTCTGTGTGCACAAAAGCGCATTTTTCATTCGCAATGTTTTTGTGCAGTGCAGGACACCAAAGACAACATACCATAGAACATCGTACTTTATTGAAACCAATAGAGTATTTTTATACCGCAACGACCACATGTCTCCTGTCCATTAAGCAAATGAATGCATGTTTCAAAGCAAAAACATTGCCGTAGCGCATCACCTCGGTATTTCTTTATTAGCGTAAGGGCATTTTTCACCGACAACCCTGTTTCACTTTACGCACGCATTATATACCTAACGATATATTTCTCAAATAACATTTTTCAGGAGTTTTTCTCCATTCCCGAGAAGGACATTTTTCCCTATGGGTGTATATATGTGTGTAACAGATGTGACGCTGCTGCACCACACACTTCCAAAAGCGGTGTCCGTATGACCCCAGTTATCGTAACCTCGTGGGCGGATGTAATGTGCTCATTTCGGATTATCTTCCTCTGTCAGACCCAAGGAGCTGCATAGCATAGCATGAAGCAGGTACGCTTCACTGGGCGTGTTCGGGTCCAGCTTGATGGGTTATGCACATTACCTACGTGATACTACTTTTGAAGTCTCGGTGGAGGTGGATCTGTCACCCACTCACAAACCAAAGAGACCATACCGCTATTCCCTATCAGCTGGAAATTTCAATTCGCCATATCGCTGGGGCTGACCAAACACAATTTCCGTTATATTAATCTATAGCCCTATGGCCTCCACTAGGGTCCTACAATCCCTAGATGTTCAACGTTGGATAGTTCCCGCTACGAAATTTAGGTGGGCGGTTCCCCGAATCCTTGTCGACGTTGGACCTCTGGATATCTCGAATCCTTTTTCCGCGCTTCAGTCGTACACGTAAATTTGCCAGCGAACCACGCTAAGAAACCGCTAAGTTTTCAACTTGCACCACGAAACCAGAAAACGACCCGCTTTCAAAACTTTTCAGCTCATACGGTAACGCTTCGCCAGTTCCCGAAAAAATTCGTTTTCAACACGCGTGTTACAGTGTTACATATACCGTGGCTTAACTAAAAAAGACGCGATAAAAGATACGAACAAGAAATTTGTTGTCACAAGATGCGGTACTTTCTCGACACCACCTATATATGCCTCCGCCCTGGAATGCCCCCCACCTTCCCACGCTTGTGAGGGGGTGCCACTAATATGCTGAAAACTACAGTCATTGATTCTCCTAATGTATTGCCTTACTGTGCCTTTAAAAAGGCTTAGGTAGCTCTATTTCGAACCTTAAAATAGGCAACAAACACTATCTAGCATGCTTTCCCGATAGACAGTTCCCTCCACCGAGTGAATTACTGTTGTTAGGCAGTCTTCATCAATTATATTCGAGATTGCGTTGTGTTGTTATCTCACAAGCTTAATATTTAAATGACGCATAGTTTGTCGCAAGTTACTAAAAGTAGGAACAGCTGGGCCGTAGCTCAAATAACAGCATACTTTAATCCTGGAGTAAGGAGTACTTTAAAAATTATATATATGCTAATGTTTGATCGATTAGTGTTATTTCTTTGTGCCTTATTAACTGTTAATAGAGGTCGATAAATGTGTGTTGGTATATTAATAGAGCTAACCAAAGTGATCTGAGCGAGCAAAACATAGAATATATTTCTTTTTATGATATAAAATATAGCAAGAATGGTTTTTCAGTTATGGTTTAGCTTGTTAGCTCGTATTGTCTGGAAATGAATAACGTTTTGTTACAAAATACGCTACACAAATATCCAAAGGACACGAAACCGGACTTCGATTCCGGCAACTGGAACTGGTCTCGATATACATATACATATCCCAGTCGTGTGGTTTAGTGTCATATAACACGTTCCCAGTCGTTTGTCGTAGTGGTTAGAGTGCGGGTCTCACAGTCATGAAGACGCATGTTTGAGTCCTCATAATCTTGTTGGTCAAGAGACTAAGGCTACATTGCTCCAGGGAACCCATCTGTAAAATGGTACGAGCTTGCTCGAAAGCTAAACAGAGCGTCCGTATCGAAACTGGCATCTCGTGACGGCTTTTGCTTGGGCAAGTTGCGACTGCCAGGAAAGGGAAGTTTAGCAGCAGCACTTTAATTATAACTTGGACACATTTAATATATATTCATATTTAATATCTTTATTCGATAGTGGTAAACTGAATTCACATTAAGCGCTAATTGCTAACCATGAATCTCTGATTGAAATATTAAATATTGGATGTCAAGTTATACTTTGCTTTTCAGATTTGGAGAATTGATAAGGTATCTGCGATCAATGTGACAAATTTCGACGCCAACAGTGTCAATGTTGGTGGCGAATATAATATGGCTAGTTTTGATCTAAATCCTTGCAGTGTTCATGGAGCTGACGAGTCTGAAATGGCTTTGAACAGAACTATTGATGGCGGCCAAGTTTCGAAGGGTCATAAAAATGTATTAAAAAGCACTGTCGACAGCGTCAAGTTTATGTCTGGTCAAATAGCAGGTGGATTTAAACGTCCAAGTCCGCTGTCAAAAACCACAATGGTGCCAGAGTGTGAGCAGCGAACAAAAGAGCTTGACCTCACTAACAGCGGTTTGGAAACGGGATCGTATGATCACGACGGCAAAGCGGGAACAACGTACCAATCGTCAGATACTAATGACTGTAATGAGCAGCTTAGCATTGCTAATAATTTAAGAATCACTAAAAGCCCATCGGGATCAAGCATAATGAACCAGTCTACCGGTGCGCCGGACTCGATTGGTCGCTTTGTGGACGAAGTTTTACGGATTTTCAATGAAACGGGTTCTTTCTACTACTGTGATTCATTAGACCCCTTTCGACTAACGAGGTGTGTTCAGGAAAGTATGACACATGATGAAAAGTGCAGCTGTACTGCAACTACAGCTGCGGTTGGCAAAGACTGTCATCACGATAGGATCAACAAAAACTGTTTTCAAAACAAACATATTGGTTGCTTTAATCGTTACTACTTTTGGAACTATCATCTCTTGACTGACTTACTCAACTGCAGCGACGAGCAAACCCAGGCTGTCGCAGGTCGTTGGGTGGTGCCAATAATACAAGGATTTGTCGAGGCATCGACTATTTTAATGCCAATTGAAGATGCGGTTACATGTTCATCCGCGGCGCCACTAGTTTCCAGCGGCAAAATTGATACTATTCACGGTACAGATGACCTGGAAAGAACAGGAGCTAGTGACAAGGGTAAGTGAACCAAAACGCGCTCTATTGAAGCAATTTCTATTCTACATGGTTGTCTTGTTTGGGAGGATTCGAGAATTTGATGTTTGCAATCGAAAATCCGGCTATTTATTTGACTTTAAGATGCCCAAAATTTTGGAATCTTGGAAAAACGTCCCAAAAATGACCAAATTTAGCTGTCAGCGCCTGTTTGAAGCGTTAAATAAACTTTGGTTGGAAAAATCGATGTTTTGGTGACATATGCTAGGTCGGGAAGTGTCAAATATGATGCTTGGATAGTACTTACGGTTACTTATAATACCCCATATTACCCGAAAATGGCTAAATTCTGCTGTCAGCTCTCCAAGGGACAATTAAAAAGTGCTACCCCCCAATTTGGAGAGCCCAGAGTACAATTTTGATTCTATTTTATTTTTAGAAAATTGAAAGAGTTACTGTTAGCATGATTCTCCACTATGCACTGGAAGTGTTACAGCTGAGTAATGCGTTGGTCTACCGTAGGTGCTGGGGACTTTTGTGAAGATCCTATAATTTGTTGGGCTTGGAGGCATGGCTAGCACTGTACTATAAAGACATTGTTTGAAAAAGTGTGCTTATCACCACAAAAAGTTTTGCATTCAAGATAGGAAAATTTTTTGATACTTTAGTTGATACTTTTGATACTTTACCCATAATCATGTACCTATTTTCACTTCATCAAAAAATGGTAATGTTTACAACATACTGTAACATAATTGTAACTATTAGGTCATGCGTTTGAGGGATATTTCTTAAAACATATATAATTTGTTCCGCAAGCAAAACCCTCCGAAGTCTAAACACACTGAGGTGTTACTTTGTTGCTTAATAGATCAAAAAGTCGTTTTACGGCAATTAAAAGAATGCAGAGGCTATAGACTCCAGGAAACTATTGTGTAGCCTAAGTATTCCATAATCCTGGCTAAACACACTTCTAAAGACTGAAAAAATGTTTAAAAAATCTAATATTTCATACCTAGTACCTAGGGAATAACCGGGACCGAATTTTACCAGAACCAGCAACCAGAACCATCCATTTAAACCTGAACCGAAACCTGGTCTTCGAAACTTATAGTAAAATAGATGCAGGAGGAAATGAAGATACAGTGGATTTAAAATGTATAAAAATAACTTTTACATTAAACTTTTATTGCGATGACATTATTGCCTGTCTGGAACTTTCTAGAGACTAGATATACATACAAAAATTTGCACGCTACATAGCGACTAAAACTTGCAAACGCCCGGAAACGCCGTACAGCAACAAATTAATGGTAGTAATTACCTGCTGGGTAAACCCAACGGTGATAAGTCCATTTTTCAAAGCAAAACCATTGGCGTAACACATTTTTCTCATAAGCTTTGTATTTCTTTATCGGTGGCACATCATTTTTTACTGGCAAATCTGTTTCGCACAGCCAATTAAGCACTCTTTACAGAACATATAATACCCTTCCCAATAATGTTTACGGGATTCTTTTTCCATTCTAAAGGGACTTCTCTCTCCTAGTTTATTGCACAGACGATACACGTCATATTGGAATAAATATGTAAATTATTTATAAATAAGGATGTACCAATTAGCAGGGAGTAACCGGAATTCCGGTTCCGGTTCCGGCGAAAATCGTGTTCCGGTCGCGGTTCCGGCAAACGGCAAAAACCATACTGGAACCGGAATTCCGGTTTAAAAATTTTGTTTGAAATTTTCCACGTTTTTTGCTTCATCCTGTAATCCAAACATATGTAATATATATTATACCATGATCAAGCTCCAATACAACCAAGCAAAAGAAAAGATTAACTAACCAATTTGCCGTGTGAAACGTAAGTAGGGCACATAATTTGAGCAGGAATTTTTCATAATAACCTGCAGGAGTTTCTTAAATCAAAACCAGGTCGATGCTTGTAGCAGCTATTTTACACATCCAGAAGTCTGTGGGATACGTTTAAATTAAACCGGTCCAACTCGGTAACAGAGTATGGCTTACGCAGAAATACTTAGGGTATGCTTGGCTAACATAAATTGCGTCAAGCACCCGCCAGCCAGTGCGCTTGTAAACTTGGTAAATCAGTCTAAATTGAAGGAAACTAACGTTATCTGCAACGCAGCTAGAAACTGCTTTCTTGACAATGAACTGTGTTTATTGAAACTGTGCGAGCAGCATCACAGTGTGTCTCATTTATAGCATTCTGATTAGAAAGTTATCATCATTATGATCTAACTGACGGGCACTGTTTGTCCAACGCTAGCCTAAACAGTGTCTCTGACCACTGGGTGTATTGTACGCTCCAAGCTTTGTAAGCACATTCGATTTGACGCAGTATACGCAATGGTGTATAGTGGAAGACATTTTTTGCTCTGAATGTCCAAAAACCGACATATTTGATCGATAAATAAACATTATTAGCTTCCTCAGTCTCATTAAAGTTTCAGAAAGGCAATCATACCATCGCAATTCATTATGTAAAAGTTATTTTTATTGCATTTTAAATCCACTATACCTTCATTTCTTGCATCATCTGTTTTACTATATATAAAATTCGAAGACCAGGTTCCGGATCCGGTTTAAATGGACGGTTCCGGTTGCTGGTTCCGGTTCCGGTTATTCCGTGCCAATTAGGTTTGCGCGTAAATGTTCTGGAATTTTAATGTCTAATTCTTGTTTGCGAAGTAGTAGATATACTTAGTTACGTTATTTCGTTTTTATGCTCTGTTGGATCTAGTAAAATATATACTATTAATTTCGGTTGGATACAATTCCGGCTACACGAAGCTGCGTATCATTGTTTTTCGCATTACTTTATCCATTGCTCCATATCTGAAATGCTTTATCAGACAGGCAAAGAGTTCACGTTAAAGTACTGCTAATCTCGCGACGCTCGGTCAATCGTGCTGGAACGCGGTATATCAAACGTGGAATAAACGAGGCTGGCCATGTGGCAAATTTCGTGGAAACCGAGCAAATTGTCAGCATTGCCGGTCATGTGCTGTCGTTTGTTCAAGTGCGCGGCTCGGTTCCCGTTTACTGGTCGCAGCCCGGCTACAAATACAAGCCACCGCCGCGACTCGATCGCTCGCAAACTGAGAGCGCCGCTGCGTTTAAAAAGCATTTTGACGAACTTATCGACTGCTACGGGTCACAAGTCATTGTCAACTTGGTGGAACAAAGCGGTAAAGAAAAGGTACGCGTCTTGATGAAAAGTTATTCTTTGTAGTTTTTTGTTTGTTTTGTAGATAATTTCGGTGTCGTAGAAGGCATAAATACAAATACATATTTAAGATTAAAATTGCAGCTGTATATAGTTGCCATCGCAATGCGGTCACGGTGCTATTACAGAAAAGCCATAGTTGCTTCGTTTACATTGGTAGTGTAAACTACGTTGTTTTTGAATGCTACTCCGGAATGAGTGCTGTTCGTTGGAAAAATTTAAATTTTGATTTGAAAAATGGTCGAACCTTGTTCGAGACCTGCTAATAGGTCGATGTTTATCATTATTTGTTCGAGGAATGTTTGTATTTTACACAGGCATAAATGAAGCTAGTTTGATTTGTCTTCGACGTTTGTTACTTGGAAATCCAACAGATATTTAGGTGGGGAGTTGTGGTTAGATGTGCGTTATCGTAAACATTACTTTAGCGGCAAACGACTGCTTTTATTCCGACTATGCGTAATAAAGTCCTGAGTAACGGCTTTCTGTGGAACGATGCAATTTTCTGCATTCAAATATTACATACTGCAACAGAAATACGTCATACAAACATGTTGTAAGGATATGACAGTACCATAAAGTGCAATAATTGTAATAGCCCCCCCCCCGAGATAATAGGGGCACAGAGGACAGTTTATTCACTCAGCCAACCAGACAATTTTCCATAGCTATTTCTTGTTTTCCCAAGACGGGGCTTGGCGTCCCGGCTCACGGCCAATCGTATTTCGATACCGCATTTTTCTATTTTGGCTGTATGGCTCAGCAATACACGATGCAGGCAGCTACTGATAATAGTTGTAGCACTGTGACTTAGTTTAACATTTCAATCCCTGGAGTACATTGCGTGGCGTCTGGCTGTATGACTCAGCAATACACGATGCAGGCAGTTACTGATAATAGTTGTAGCACTGTGGCTTAGTTTAACATTTCAATCCCTGGAGCACATTGCGTAGCGTCTGATGATGCCTTTGTATATAGTTCCGAAAGAATTACGGTTTTTAGGTTGTCAATGTTTTAAAAATGATAATCACCTTATTTATAAAACTACAGTTATAATAATAATTGATAGTCGGATTAGCATTTGAAGGAATTGGATTAAAATATTGTTAAATCCCGTTTGTGGTTGCTCGAATTTCAGGTGCTGTCGGATGCGTTTCTGGACTGCCTGTTGGACTATAATTCTGAAAACCTTTGCTATGTAGCGTTCGACTTTCACGACTACTGCCGCGGAATGAAGTTTGAAAATGTATCGATTTTGATTGAAGCAGTTTTGGATTTATTTCGACGTTCTCGATTCATTTGGATTGACAAAAATAAGGTGATTATGTTTTTAATATTAGCATCTTAGTACCGTATGTACTTTCGGATGCGTTTCTGGACTGCTTGTTGGACTATAATTCTGAAAACCTTTGCTATGTAGCGTTCGACTTTCACGACTACTGCCGCGGAATGAAGTTTGAAAATGTATCGATTTTGATTGAAGCAGTTTTGGATTTATTTCGACGTATTCGATTCATTTGGATTGACAAAAATAAGGTGATTATGTTTTTAATATTAGCATCGTAGTACCGTATGTACTTTCTAAGAAAAATTTGGCAAATCAAAACTCATGAATAATTTTGTGGGTTGAATGTGCAGTAACTAATTAATGCCGGCTTTAATGTTCGAACTTGCGATATATTTTTGTAGAGTATTGCAAAGAAACCTTTTTGGAGGCTTTTCAGTTTCCTGTGAACCGCACAATAGACACAAATTATGTGTGTTAGGGCTCAATTATACTGGAAATTTTGGTAAACCATCTCTGTTCTATGTACAAATTGTGCGATATTTATATTGCATACATTTAGCATAGATCTTATCAGTACTAAATGGCACATTTGCTCAGTAGAATCATCTGTATTGCATTCCAGTTGTCTAACACCGTACTCGCCACAATTTGCAGTTTCTCATTCACAACTCTATCGCTGGGAAATAAAATTTAATATTGAAATTTCACAGTCTCGTTTGTAGTTCGTTCGTTGGTCGGTGAGTCGTAAGGCTACTCACCAATAGTGGCCTGTACGGTAATACTATCATCCAATTAAATATTATATAAATATCAGTGCCTTGCTGCAATTTAAAATAGAAATGTTTGGCTGCATTACCACATAAATTACATCGTACACTGCACTTTATGGTAACATGCTGCCAAATTCGCAGTTGGACGAAATTTCTCGCTTATCGCTGAAAATTGGTGAAAATGGAACTCTGAATTATAATGGCTAGAAATGGGGATTGTTACAATGTTTTAGCCTCCAGCTTATAACTACCATTAAACAGAGTACATAGTTTGCAGTCAGCCGGTGAATTATTACCACAAATAGGTCATTCATGAACGAAGCAGCTCGCTTATTCACAACACTGCACAAATAATTGTTATATAAACAGTATATAATTAATTATTGCTATTATTTTAGTGTTAGCTTTACGACTTTAATCTTACTTACGACTAATCTTACTTAAGACATACTGTCATTCATGAGTAGCTTAAGCTTAGCACAGGTATAATTGCGGTTTTATGAATGTGTCGTTGAACACTATAAAAGTTCTTAATGTATTGACAGGATATCGCTTGTCTTCAAACAGGCACGTTTCGGATCAACTGTGTGGACTGTCTCGATCGTACCAATGTTGTTCAGGCAGCTGTGGCCAAGCACGTATTTGATATTATGCTCCGAAAATTCGGACTTGTTCCGCCAGAATCTCAGCTCCCGAATGAAGCTCTTATGATCCTGAAATTAATGTGGGCGAACAACGGTGATAGCATTAGTCGCCAATATGCAGGTTATAATTTTTAGCTTGTTTTAATGGCAACTGTTGCTATACACATGTGCAGTATTATAGTTTATTTTATCAGTGCATAACCAGAACCTGTGCTGTCTGCAAATTCTGAACGGAACCGGCACTTCAGTTACTCAGTATTTATGGTCTCGTAATCTGGTTTCTGTACAGAGGGGGAGATGGAGGCGCCGAGGTTTCGGAGCCCCCCCCCCACGATTTTGGCGGTTCTTCACTACTAGATAAAATTGGATTCGCCATGTATTTTGAGGTGACATCAGAATTAATCGTCTTAATAAAAACAGCAATAAAAACTCACTATCTGAATACTCTGGGTTGTCCACCGGGTCAAAATTTATGGGGACTAACCTGGGGAGCCCAAGCCTGGGGGCGGCTGCCTGAACCTTAAGTCGACAAATATGGGGGTGGCCCTCGGTTCAGATGATTTCGCTTTAGATTAATGTCTTCATATTTGCAGTGATTTTTGCTTCAATCATGATGTATTTCGGCACCAAACATAGATTGAAGATATTTTAATGAAGATTTAATTATCTATAGCACCACTTTTTCGGTATAAAAAATTAGCCACCTTTCACTTCACTTCCCTGGTTAGTGGTAAATACTAGAAAAGGATAGCGGCTAAATATGGCAGGTGGCTTCCCAGTTCGTCAACCGGAGGGCGACCAAAATTATGTGTGAGTAAACTTAAGGTGAACCCGCCAACCATCCTATTTTGTCATTACTGATATCAAATCGCAAACCCTTGTTACGGAAAAAGGCTTAACTTCATTCGGTTTTTCGCTAACCGAAAATTGGCAAAATTAAATTCAAGTACCAGAAATTAGAATATCCTTGTGTTCGAACAGAATTTCGGCGATTTCTATTCGCAGAAATTCTGTTTCCTAATACATTAGCATTTAAATTTAGATTATTCAGTGTTCGCGAACAAATTTAATGCAAAAGTGACGTCCCAATCAAATCGACAAATTTTCGCTCTCAAAAAGTTGGGTAATTTTACTTGAATTTTCGTGAACTCAAAATGCTCACATTTCAATCGCGAGCGCTGTGTTCGCGAACAGTTTTGTGCCGAATTTCAATTCACCAAAAAGCGTTCCGTAACGAATTTTATGCATAACTACAAAATACGATGGTTGGTGGGGTCACCTTAAGTTTACTGGAGCATAATGGGTGGAGGACGGCTCCTGCTTCTTTCCATCAGGGAGAAACCAGATACTGTATTGCAATCAATGTTGACAAAATCCTAAGTACAACGAAGCATAAGCACGGATCAGAAATTTTCAATAGTTAAATAATAAATATGCAACATTGACAACGATCTGTTGCAAACGCAGGAAAATTGGATAAAACGAAATTACAAGACTTCGAGTTGACCAGAGAGTTGCACATTTCCTCAAGCATATTTACGGTTTTCTCAGGTTGAAGCTTGACTCAAACTCAAAGCCCCATATAAAATTTAGGTCTTGTGGAGAGGCCGTTTACTATAAAATAGATGAAGGAATCAAGTCTGTCACGATACTCTCAACGTATTGTTTACGAAAACTTAACAGCTACTTTTCGCGAACGATTTTCTTCTGTCCGTAACTCAAAAACTTTAAAAAGTTTCTTTGATTTCTTTATTTGTTCGAAGCTGGGTGTCTCCAGTTTTGGCCGTGTATTGGTACGGCTATAGTGTTTTTACTACGCATCCTGTGTTTGCACTCATAGTAAGCAACGCAGTATGCGTAGACTAGCAATACTACCCGTAACCTCACTTCCTACTAGTCAGGTTTCTCGGAGTGAAGCCACGGGCTTCCCAAGAAGACAGTATATCGTCACGCCAGCCCAATGAATTTTGAGGAGATTTTTATGATGTAGTGCTCCAGGATGTGATTTCAAGCTACTGATATTAGTCGATATTTTCTTATGTCCTTGTGTCAGGGAATCGAACGTACCTCGCTTGGCTGGATCCTGTTACCAGTTACATAGCTACCTCAATTACATCAATTTTGAAATTTATTCATCGTATTTCTGTGTTGCCTTTTTTCCACACATCGATGATGTATTAACCATTTACCTTTAGGGTTTTAAAAAGTATCATTCGACGCGTCTTGGGACAGTAATAGTGTGGAAACTTGACAAATTTAAAATATCTTGACCCTGTGTCAAGTACAAAAATCAGGCAAATTTGTCTAAAATAGGCCGGACTACAATTTTTTCTAAAAGACCAGATACTTTTTTTAATTTTTTTGGCGCTAAATCTGTTTTCGAATGAATTCGTATATTTGTCAAATTATTAATGACTGTTGAGTCTCAAACTAAAAAAGTTATTGCCGTGCTGATGAAACTATGGCTTTGTTCTTTTACTTAATTATGCCCCATTACGCTGTTTTGCTTTTCCCCCTAATTTCGGGGTCTTTAGCTATTTCTGAGGTTTGATACAGCAGCTTGCGGAATAAAATTCAAATCGAAATTTCCGTACGAGACCACCTGCGTAATGTTTCATAGATTTGGAGGAAAACTATTATCCTAAAAATTGACAGAGTAGGGTCGGGGGGGTAATCAAATGTGCTAAAATCGATCTTTTAACCCTGGCGCCGGGGTAAGTAACAAGAAGCCCCTGGGTTAATTTTTTTCAAAAGGTACCCAGGGGATAGGTATGATCTATGAATAACGTTTATGTACGTGCATAAGTAACGAGTAATGACCAAAAAATGCATTTGGTCGGGTTGTAAACATGGGGTTCATTCCATATCGGCCGCTCCCACTCTTCAGGATTGGAGTGGATTTGAAAATTGTATAACTAAAAACCGTAGTGCAGACCTGACTAATTCTGCATAAAAAAGAATTAAGGCCATAATTTCTAACACCGAGCGACGGCACTACCCGGAAAAAACAGGTCGTAAAATTAGTCATGATGGTTTTTGTCAATTTGCGACCTATGTGGAGGTCCAGCCCCTTATGGCGGGGGTGACGCCAATAAATTTTTGTTGTTTAATATAGCTAAGTAATGAGGCTTCCTAGCGTAAATAGCATTTTTGCCAGTTCCCTGCACGTTTCTGTGCTACGGACCAAAATATTAACTTTTACCCGCTCCCAACTAAAAGAACATCGTAGCGTGAAATCTAAAATGGCACAGTTCGTTTTCACACAAGATTTATAACAACATCAATGTCTAGGTTATGCTAAACAGAACTATATGAACCAGTTTTATGATCGGAACACTGGATTCGTTCAATACGGATAACGCCACGGAAGGACATATTGGCATTGTACGCTTCCATTATCTATCAAAGTATCAAGATGTTATGTTAATACTAGATGTAATTGTCAACTTCTACTACGGACTCGTTATTCCCTACAAACTCAATGTTTTCACTGCTCAGTAGTTATTGTCTGATGAGTGATGATGCTTCGGAAATTTCTACTGTATTCCGCTTCAGGATTTCTAGCTGTTTATATATTCAGTTTATTGCCGTCTGTTTCTGAGAAGCTATTTCTTCCGTTCAACGTCTTTACCATCGATGCATGCGTCTTGTTTGACATAGTGGTAATATAACTTATTTTAAATACCGTAAAACAGGTGTATTTTTAGAATACCATTTGGATGCAGATGTTTACCACCCTTCGATGTTCAGTTTATCTATCTGGCTTCGATGTTAAAGCTATTTTTTTGGTCATTTGTTCACCTACGACTGTTAAGTTTTAAAGATTATTGGTATAAAATTTACATAAAGCCGGGTTAATGGGTTAATATTCCATAATAAAATTTATGACTTGTGTTCATCAGTCAAATCTTCGGCTGTGATCAGCTAATGGTTATAAAAGTAGCTTTTCGCTATCCTATATTTCCAAGTACATTTTCATACTGCGTTGTATTAGGTTACAGGTACTGCAGCATTAAAAGGGGACTATACGAGAACTGGTCAACGCAATTTGGTCGGAGTGATGAAAGACGGTTATCATTCAGCATCTCGATATTATCTGTGCCACATAAAAGATGCTAAGCGACAAGCGGCTATCGATATATTATTAGGGAAAGTAAGTTTC
Source organism: Trileptium ribeirensis (assembly GCA_030248225.1). Classification (NCBI taxonomy): domain Eukaryota; kingdom Metazoa; phylum Nematoda; class Enoplea; order Enoplida; family Thoracostomopsidae; genus Trileptium; species Trileptium ribeirensis. The sequence continues at coordinate 129,185 of JASANE010002714.1, forward strand.
GGCAATGTTTTTTAATTTTTTTTACCGGAAAACTATTTCAGATGCGAACAGAAATAGAAACGAATTTTTGGAATATTTTTCGATTTGTGAAAAATGTTGCTTTTATTTCTGACCGTAACAGTTTAATGCGGTTGCAATCTGATACTACTGGACTTTCAGCTGGTAGCCATGCAATAACAACAATGGCTCCTTTTTTAGCATGGTTCAAAATATAATAATATTTATACCGCTGTTTAAGATTGGTTAACTGCGCATTGTTGGTTCAAGGACCTTTTGCATAAACGCTGTGCACGGACAGAATAAGCTGCAAACACCCACTCAATTGCGTTTAGCTGCAATAATGCGATTTGTCTGTATTGGTTGCTGTAAGTTTAGTTAAATCTACATTATAGTATCAACAACTAACTTACGCAAACACGTGTAAACGCACGTGCACGCAAATGTGCTTAAACGCACACGGCCTCAAAATCGCAAAGGTTACTTCCAGAAATCATAAAATCACAAGCGTTTCATTATTGATGTCTAATCTGGCAAATTTTTGGAGGTTGCACAGGAGTTTTATGCTGTTTGCGTAAAAATAACTCACAGATAGAAACTAATATTAAAGTTCTTTACCTCACGTATAGCAAGAATATTTCGTAAATTCTGGCCACGGATTCAACACGCTCAATCCTTATGCATCACGTACTAAATTTAAATGGATTTTAGGCAGTTTTTAGCTTCGTGTAATTAATGACATTTAAAGTGGTTATCCTGGAAAGTTTGTCGGTATTCGATATTGTAATTGTGCATAGCCGTGTGGCGACATTCTAATTTTAGATACTTTACGCCAACTTTGTTAAATCGGTGAAGTTAATATTATAGGTGAAATATTAAATTTTTCAACTCTCATTGAAGCATTCATTCATTTCATTCAACCACTCTACACTGTAACTGCAGTTGTATTGTGGATTAAAGTAATTGTATTTTACCTTGTAATGACATGACACAGGGTGGTCGACTCTATAAAAATGGTGTTCCGTTGTTTCATTTTTATCAAATACATCATTTAACATGGACTGTCCCCGTTTTTGCCAGTATCTTTGTCGAAATTTTATTAGTACAACCATTTTGTGGTCTCAGTTGGCAACCAACCCTGTACGCATATACATTATACGCCGAACAATTTGCAGTTACGGACACAAATAAAATCAAGTTATCGCCATTACCAATAATTTGAGCAGTACTCGTAGAATTTTTCTCGAACGATTCAGGACAAATTCTTCTTATTTCTGTCGGCAACACTGCGTGTATGACACAGTAACAGCTGCTGCGGTGTGTCAAACTGAACTGTACATTGTTGTAATAAGCATTCGTAACAATTTAGAATGTGCAAGACAATCTTGAAAACGTTGTTGCGGACGCTGTTCAAACGGAGGAAACTTGGTTAAGCCAAAGAGACGAGCAACTGCGGCTCTTAGTGCAAGATTGTCAGCGCTTGATTGTTTCAGAAGACGAAACGCTTCTAGGTTTGTTACCTAAACACGGTTGGAACGATATGTTTCGTTAAAAAAACTAAGGCTACCCGAATCATCGTAGCTTACAATGTTTACAACATTGCTGCCAACACTTCTGTTTATGCCTACGTGCCTACAAAAATTTCTGTTATACTACCTGCTACCGCTCTCGTGACGCCCTCAAATCCTTTTAGTTAATTTCGACCATAACGATTGAAAGCAAAGATCAGGTAGTTTTTGTTCTAAAACCATGTATTTTTAGGCTACGCTGTTATATGTCGTGCTAAATCTATATTATAGGAGATATTATCTCCAAGTTGTACGTCATATTTTTAGTTATGCAATTGGTGAAAAATTAATCTAACTATTATGCCTAAAGCAAAAGTTGTCGAACGTCCGTCGGCTTAGAGGTGAGGGGTAGATGGTGTAGGCGGGGCGTAAATTGTCGAACGTCCGTCGGCTTAGGGGTGAGGTGTAGATGGTGTAGGCGGGGCGTAAATTGTCGAACGTCCGTCGGCTTAGGGGTGAGGGGTAGATGGTGTATGCGGGGCGTAAATTGTCGAACGTCCGTCGGCTTAGGGGTGAGGGGTAGATGGTGTAGGCGGGGCGTAAATTGTGGAACGTCCGCGGCGGAACGTCCGTCGGCTTGGGTGAGGGGTAGATGGTGTAGGCGGGGAGTAATTGGTCGAACGTCCGTCGGCTTAGGGGTGAGGGGTAGATGGTGTAGGCGGGGCGTAAATTGTCGAACGTCCGTCGGCTTACGGGTGAGGGGTAGATGGTGTAGGCGGGGCGTAAATTGTCGAACGTCCGTCGGCTTAGGGGTGAGGGGTAGATGGTGTAGGCGGGGCGTAAATTGCCGAACGTTCGTCGGCTTAGGGGTGAGGGGTAGAAGGTGTAGGCGGGGCGTAAATTGTCGAACGTCCGTCTTCTTAGGGGTGAGGGGTAGATGGTGTAGGCGGGGCGTAAATTGTCGAACGTCCGTCGGCTTAGGGGTGAGGGGTAGATGGTGTAGGCGGGGCGTAAATTGTCGAACGTCCGTCGGCTTAGGGGTGAGGGGTAGATGGTGTATGCGGGGCGTAAATTGTCGAACGTCCGTCGGCTTAGGGGTGAGGGGTAGATGGTGTAGGCGGGGCGTAAATTTTTACGAACCCATAATCTTTAACAGTTTTACCTAATGTTTGCTTTTCATGAACCCATAATCTTTAACGGTTTTACCAAATTTTTGCTTAAAGTGTCATCAATTCTTTCTAATTTGTGCCAGATTTTCCTAAATTTTTGTCCATTTTATCTTAAATGTTTCGTCACGCCGTCTGCGCGCGGAGAAGGGGGTGCGAACCATTTGGGTGGGGTTAGATTTGACTTGAGGGAAAGGCGATTCGATTCTTGGGGGTAAACCCCTGCCGCTATAGAGATTTATGGCCTAAGGGGATGTATAGCTGCAAATTATCCGTGGAAATCTGTGCAACAGTATATTGGAGTAAACACTGTGTCATAAGACTTAGTCTGTTATTATTAGTGGGGTTCTAAACAGCACCAAATTGTTTCGTTTTAGTGCACAACGTCTAAGTACTCCTTCAAAATACGATCGGGACCGACTAGAAAGTATTTCGTTCGAATATAGAATTCCATAATAACTTTTATTTCCACAGTTTCGAAATCCCTAGCGACCTGCGAGAAACTTTCAGCCTTCGCCTTAGATGTTTCGAATGCTGGCTTTTGATTTTTCGGTGAGCAAGGTAAATGGGATACATCTGGCACAGCCAAAAACATTCTATGCAAGTCAGAAGTTATCAGTGAGGTGATCAGAGTCCTACATATTGTGCCGATTTCGAATTAATTAAGCTGTAAATTGACTCTGGGACCTGACTGAATGTGTACGAAACGAATCAAAACAACATAATGTCATAATAACTGACAAAATTGCTATAACTTTGTTGTGTTTAGATCACAACTCGACTGAAGCTGTTCAGACTGAACGCGATTTCACACGTGTAAATTTTGAGCTGCAATTCTTTCCAATATTTTGTTTCGAAAATTTTTAGTATTATTTTGTGCTGATCATGTATCGCTAATTGATTGTTTGAATTCTAGAGATTAAAATGCCTTCAAAGCTTGATTTAAAAATATTTGAACGTGAACATAACGTTGTTCTTTGGGTCGGATCTGATTTACACGACTTTTTTCAAAATAAAGTGTTATATATACATTTGGAAAACTACATGCGTCGCAGTTTGTATTTTATGCGAAGTTGGTCAGGATATACAAGGGTATAGGGCGATGAATTTCAGTGAAGCGGAAACATTCACTTACTTCGCATATATATTTCACCTACTTTGTTCATAGCACTCTATCTTACTCCTCGTGGCTAAAACTTAAGAAGAAGCACTGTTATTCATTGTCAAGTTTTATGCCTTATTTTCATATTACTTTTGTCTCAGTTTCTCGGTTGAATCTAGCTGTGTCAGCCTAATCCATTTAGGGAATATTTCAATTTCTTTTACTGGATCTCATGGACAATCTCCCCCTAACCTGGACATTTTCTTCCCCACGTTCACCAACCTCATTTACTGGATTTAGTAGCCCTTGAGAGGGCTGTTGGGATACAAGGAGCTCTAAAAGGGTGAATGGAGAAACTTATCCCTCCACATTAACTCCTGCAAGTACCAATGCATGAAGTTTCGTTTGCAGCCAGCCACGGCCTTGATACCACGCTTGTGCTTGTTCCAGTAGGAGTCGATGTGCTGTGCGTGCGAATCATTGAGATCGACGAAGTTAACGCTGTGGTTTAACGTCCGGTAGATCAGGTCATCTCTGCGATGCCACGGTACGCCCGCCATTCGTCCTAATGAATTATTATGCCTGGCTGAGCGGCGTTGCGTATGATCTGTAGCAGGGTAGCGTTATCACGACGTTCCACGATTTCTGTAAATCCAACGATAGGTTCGTGACTCGTTTCCACTATACCGAAAACCTATATATGCGTATGAGGGGCACGCTCACGGTGGTACGTTGACTTATGGCTGAAGGACGATTCGTCGATCTCAACCACCACCACGGTCTACCAAGCTGCATTGAATTGGACTGGAGATATCGAGAACATATTTCTCGGAAAGATGCAAATACGTCGACCATCGTTTTGCTTGAAAACGTTCTTCTCCGACTCCTCTATTGGCCACAAGTAGAGCGTGTGTATCCAATGTAGAGAACCTACGGTGGATTTGGCAAAGAAACTGCCATTTCGTATAGTTGTTGTGCTTTGGAATTTAGGGCAGTCTTAGGGTAAGTAAAAACGAGAAAAAACCTCATAGACAAATCCCCAAAAATATACTCTCATGGAGTATTTCCACCACAATGCAGGCTGTGTGGGAGATTGTCCATGAGATCCCTTTTACTTTTGTTCTTGCGGGGTTCTCTATTCCACAAATTGAAACGGAGCGAGCGGAAATTCTACTGAGAGCGCTAGGAGGAGAAATTTATGAAAATTTCTTTTTTATCTGTCGCTGCCATTTTAACTCACTTTGGGTAGAGGGATTTAGATAAAGTTTTTTGTTTCATTGCAAAAGTTGTGGCTATGTGCCCTTTATTTTATCGCGAACAGCTCCGACATGTCTGTTTGGTCAAGTGGCAAAAGCAGGTTATCTTTTGTCAAATCTGGCCATACGGGTACCAGTGTTTCACATCTCATATCTGGCGAACAGACTTCGCATCGAAAAGTAGAATCAATTCATCGAGATCTAGTTTTTCATGGGACCACTCCCTAACACCGCTGTGGGCCCGAATGTAATTCGTTGACCATTTTCCAGAAATAGTGATTTTTCAAATTTAGGAATGTTATTGCGTGTTTTACTTTACAAGTGTCTATTACTTTATCAAGCACGCTTGTACGATGTTTTTGCTGTCTAGAGACCAACACAACTATATTATAATTGCCTTTTCATGGGATTTCTAGGTTTCTGCGATCGACGAACCTGATTTCCAAAATGTAGTGTGTTTTCAATTGTTTGGTTATGTATTGTCAGGAGGGCATCAAGAAAGCTCCATAACAGTAATTTGGTTATGTACACTACATCATGCATTTCATGCCTTTAATGGGACAAGGGTTAACGAATCTGATTTCCAATAATAGCCAGTCTTGAGTTGTTTGTGGTTACGTATTACCAGGGCATCAAGAAAGGACTAGATATGTTTATGGGTATGCCAAATACAAAGGTTCGACAATCTAGAGACCAGCACGCATAGTTCATGCATTTTACGTGGATTTAGAGTCAGTGAACCTGATTTTCAGAACATAGTAATATGTCCTCTGTAGTTTGGTTATGTATAGCGTGCAGGGTGCCAAGAATCGTCTATATAGTTTTTTCGGTAAGATGAATGCGATACCTTGGCTTTTAGAGTGCAAGACGAATATTCTATGTCTTTTCAGAGATTTTCATTTGATTTACGGTCAACGAACCCTATTTCCAGAATGTAGTCTGTCTTCAGTATTTTGATACATGTCATCATGAATCTTCTGAGGGTCTTCGGATATTAAAGGTTTATATAGAGGTTTTTCGGTATCCTGAATTCGATGGCTTGGTTATCTAGAGACCAGCATAAATACTTGATGCGTTGTCAGTGTTGTTTTCGATAGGTTTATGGTCGACAAGGTTTTAGGGTGGTGTCAAAGACAGCCTGTTAATGAACCAAAATGAAACCACACTCGCGTCGCTTTCATCCTTGCACGCAAGATTTTAGTGTATAACGCTTCAGCATTTACGTCAATATTTAGTTTTTAGTTAGCGCGAAATGTACACTGTATCAAAATTTCAGGTGGCTGGGCACTAATCGACGCTGATATTACATCTGCCGATCCCACGCAAGAAGATATGGATACGGTTCTTCTCTTAACAGGAGAGGTATAGTAGCTAAATTGCGACCTTACTATAATTCACAGAGCAAGCGATGTATAGCGGAATGTCTATGAATAATTCTATGATTGGTTATTGTTCATTGACTTGGACATTTCAGGTTATTTTAGAATCGCTGCGATATAATAGCAGTTTCATATTGAGCTAAAGAAGCATAAAGCTAGTCGAAATGAAGTAAACATTAGGTTGTGTGGTCTTTACATTGAAACAGTCGACTGCGGATTTCTAACTTATCGAGCACATGACGGGAATTTAGAAATCCTGTTTCATGCAGAAAATAATAATTACAACTTATCTGATGATAGCCAGCTGGTTTTGACACATCCTGACTACAAGTGTGAAAACTTTTGGTCAAAAATTCTGTTTACAAGCGAAACTGGTATTAGTATTGAGCGTTTAAAGATCTTTATCGGTTTTACATGAACGGTTTACTAATAGGTCATATACAGCGTACTAGTTAAAGTTTCCACTGTTTTATTGCAGCGCGTTTGTGAGTTTAATATTAGGTTCAACAACAGTAGATCAGTGATAGTACAGTGAAAAACTTATACAAACTTTGCTTATACAAAGCGGAAACAGGTTCGTCTTGAACCATTTTGACTTAACGTCAAAGGTTTCGGTTATGGGTCATTTCACGCTACGATGACCTTTTGCCCCAGAAAAAATGACTGACTTTTTTGGCTCCGATTATCTTCATTTTTACACCCTATGACCAAAAAACATCAAGGATCCGTCAGCGCGGTCAAAATGACGTTATGCGGAACTCCGTATATCAAAAATTAAGCTTTTTATGCCTATTCTTGGGTCAAATTTAACACTTTTAAAACACGGGGGTGCCGATTTATACCGGTTATTAAATGGAAACGAAGCGGCCATAAACGGTAGCTATTTATATCGATAGTTTAGCCTGGGGGAAGTGTTATGCAAAAAAAATTCACAACATACCCATTGCCAGATATGTTAGAATGCCGGAAGTAGCTTGTGGTCGGGGGGGGGGGTAAAAATGTGAAATGGCCAATTTGACCGTGTTTAACCAGCATAGTTAACTTGAAAACGGTATGTAAGATATTCTATACCACAATTTCCACTATGAGGGTACAAAATGGCAGCCCATATGAACTGCCAGTGTACATGCCTGATACCATGGTCGGGGGGGGGGTAAATTTAGAATTTCAAAAAATAATTTTGCGACATATGTCGTCGAAATGTATTGCTACAATGTATTATGAACCAAAAGCGTGAAATTTCCTCGAAATAACATCATATGTTCGATTTTTCCACATTTTGGTGGTGGTCGGGGGGGGGGGGGGGTAAAAGTGTGGTCGGGGGTGGGTAAAAGCCTGAGATCAACAGGTCCGGAACGAGATAGAGATCAGGTCGTTTCACCATTCGCTTCGTGATTGGAAAGAACCATAACAGAGAAATTAATTGACTTCTACTGACTCCACGATACCCTAACTAGCAACGGTCGGGGGGGGTAATCAAATGTGCTAAAATCGATCTTTTGACCCTAGCGCTGGGGTAAGTAACAGCAAGCACCTGAGTTAATATTTTTTCAAAAGTCATCCAGGGGACAGGTATGATATATGAACAACGTTTATGTACCATGCATAAGTAACGAGCAATGACCAAAAAAGGAATTTGGTCGGGGGGGGGGGTAAAACTGGGGTTCATGCCATATCGACAGCTGTCACTCTCCATGATTGGAGTAGATTTGAAAATCGTGCAATTAAAGATGTTGTGTAGACCTGACTAATCCTGCATAGAAAAGAATTTGGGCCATAACTACGAGCACGGAGCCACGACACTACCCGAAAAAAAGAGGTCGAAAAAATAGTCATTACGATTTTTGTCAATTTGGGACTTATGTGGATGTCCAGCCTCTTACGGCGTGCGTGAAGCCGAAAAATTTTTTTGTTTGAACTAGCTAACTAATGACGCTTCCTAGCGCAAATAACATTTTTACCATTTCCCTACACGTTTACGTGCTACTGGCCAAAATATCCAGTTTTATCTCCCCCCCCGACCAAAAGGTCATCGTAGCGTGAAATGACCCTTATACCAACGCGGGCTAACATTGGAGTGCAGGGAAGTGTCATAGTCTTCTCTAATGCACTTTTGGTTATACTAATTCGGTTTCTGCGCCGCAATATTTTCGTGCACAATGCATAAATTTACGTAGAGGGTCCCGAGAATTTTTAACCATAGGAAATTATAATCGGTCGTGCTATTTTAGAGTATGTACGGCTAAGATTTGTGTTCGAGTTTTGTGTGGATTTTAAGTCATTTTTATTCAATAAATAATAGAGTAATGTAATTTTGATGTTAAATTTGAAAAAATAAGTGAAATATAAATAAGTAAAAAGGTAAATTATTATTATTATTTGATTTGTCGTATGCGTCCTGCATTGATTTGTCGTATTAGCTACAATAATCACCAATTTGCGATATTTACTTTGATTTGTCGTATTCGTCCTGCATTGATTTGTCGTATTAGCTACAATAATCACAAATTTGCGATATTTACTTTGATTTGTCGTATTAGCTACAATAATCAGCAATTTGCGATATTTACTTTGATTTGTCGTATGCGTCCTGCATTGATTTGTCGTATTAGCTACAATAATCACCAATTTGCGATATTTACTTTGATTTGTCGTATTCGTCCTGCATTGATTTGTCGTATTAGCTACAATAATCAGCAATTTGCGATATTTACTTTGATTTGTCGTATTCGTCCTGCATTGATTTGTCGTATTAGCTACAATAATCAGCAATTTGCGATATTTACTTTGATTTGTCGTATGCGTCCTGCATTGATTTGTCATATTAGCTACAATAATCAGCAATTTGCGATATTTACTTTGATTTGTCGTATTCGTCCTGCATTGATTTGTCGTATTAGCTACAATAATCAGCAATTTGCGATATTGACTTTGATTTGTCGTATTCGTCCTGCATTGATTTGTCGTATTAGCTACAATAATCAGCAATTTGCGATATTTACTTTGATTTGTCGTATGCGTCCTGCATTGATTTGTCGTATTAGCTACAATAATCAGCAATTTGCGATATTTACTTTGATTTGTCGTATGCGTCCTGCATTGATTTGTCGTATTAGCCACAATAATCATCAATTTGCGATATTTACTTTGATTTGTCGTATTCGTCCTGCATTGATTTGTCGTATTAGCTACAATAATCAGCAATTTGCGATATTTACTTTGATTTGTCGTATTCGTCCTGCATTGATTTGTCGTATTAGCTACAATAATCAGCAATTTGCGATATTTACTTTGATTTGTCGTATGCGTCCTGCATTGATTTGTCGTATTAGCTACAATAATCATCAATTTGCGATATTTACTTTGATTTGTCGTATGCGTCCTGCATTGATTTGTCGTATTAGCCACAATAATCAGCAATTTGCGATATTTACTTTGATTTGTCGTATTCGTCCTGCATTGATTTGTCGTATCAGCCACAATAATCAGCAATTTTCGATATTTACTTTGATTTGTCGTATTAGCTACAATAATCAGCAATTTGCGATATTTACTTTGATTTGTCGTATGCGTCCTGCATTGATTTGTCGTATTAGCCACAATAATCAGCAATTTGCGATATTTCCTTTGATTTGTCGTATTCGTCCTGCATTGATTTGTCGTATTAGCCACAATAATCAGCAATTTGCGATATTTACTTTGATTTGTCGTATTAGCTACAATAATCAGCAATTTGCGATATTTACTTTGATTTGTCGTATGCGTCCTGCATTCATTTGTCGTATTAGCCACAATAATCAGCAATTTTCGATATTTACTTTGATTTGTCGTATTAGCTACAATAATCAGCAATTTGCGATATTTACTTTGATTTGTCGTATGCGTCCTGCATTGATTTGTCGTATTAACCACAATAATCAGCAATTTGCGATATTTCCTTTGATTTGTCGTATTCGTCCTGCATTGATTTGTCGTATTAGCCACAATAATCATCAATTTGCGATATTTACTTTGATTTGTCGTATTCGTCCTGCATTGATTTGTCGTATTAGCTACAATAATCAGCAATTTGCGATATTTACTTTGATTTGTCGTATGCGTCCTGCATTGATTTGTCGTATTAGCCACAATAATCAGCAATTTGCGATATTTACTCTGATTTGTCGTATTCGTCCTGCATTGATTTGTCGTACTAGCTACAATAATCAGCAATTTGCGATATTTACTTTGATTTGTCGTATGCGTCCTGCATTTATTTGTCGTATTAGCCACAATAATCAGCAATTTGCGATATTTCCTTTGATTTGTCGTATGCGTCCTGCATTGATTTGTCGTATTAGCTACAATAATCAGCAATTTGCGATATTTACTTTGATTTGTCGTATTCGTCCTGCATTGATTTGTCGTATTAGCTACAATAATCAGCAATTTGCGATATTTACTTTGATTTGTCGTACGCGTCCTGCATTTATTTGTCGTATTAGCTACAATAATCACCAATTTGCGATATTTACTTTGATTTGTCGTATGCGTCCTGCATTGATGTGTCGTATTAGCCACAATAATCAGCAATTTGCGATATTTACTTTGATTTGTCGTATTCGTCCTGCATTGATTTATCGTATCTAGCCACAATAATCAGCAATTTTCGATATTTATTTTGATTTGTAGTATTAGCTGCAATAATCAGCAATTTGCGATATTTACTTTGATTTGTCGTATGCGTCCTGCATTGATTTGTCGTGTTAGCCACAATAATCAGCAATTTGCGATATTTCCTTTGATTTGTCGTATTCGTCCTGCATTGATTTGTCGTATTAGCCACAATAATCAGCAATTTGCGATATTTACTTTGATTTGTCGTATTCGTCCTGCATTGATTTGTCATATTAGCCACAATAATCAGCAATTTTCGATATTTACTTTGATTTGTCGTATTAGCTACAATAATCAGCAATTTGCGATATTTACTTTGATTTGTCGTATTCGTCCTGCATTGATTTGTCGTATTAGCTACAATAATCAGCAATTTGCGATATTTACTTTGATTTGTCGTATTCGTCCTGCATTGATTTGTCGTATTAGCTACAATAATCAATTTGCGATATTTACTTTGATTTGTCGTATGCGTCCTGCATTGATTTGTCGTATTAGCTACAGTAATCACCAATTTGCGATATTTACTTTGATTTGTCGTATTCGTCCTGCATTGATTTGTCGTATTAGCCACAATAATCAGCAATTTTCGATATTTACTTTGATTTGTCGTATTAGCTACAATAATCAGCAATTTGCGATATTTACTTTGATTTGTCGTATTCGTCCTGCATTGATTTGTCGTATTAGCTACAATAATCAGCAATTTGCGATATTTACTTTGATTTGTCGTATTCGTCCTGCATTGATTTGTCGTATTAGCAACAATAAATCAATTTGCGATATCTTGCTTTTGATTTGTCGTATGCGTCCTGCATTGATTTGTCGTATTAGCTACAGTAATCACCAATTTGCGATATTTACTTTGATTTGTCGTATGCGTCCTGCGTTTTGATTTGTAGTATCATTTGTCGTATTAGCCACAATAATCACCAATTTGCGATATTTACTTTGATTTGTCGTATGCGTCCTGCATTGATTTGTCATATTAGCTACAATAATCAGCAATTTGCGATATTTACTTTGATTTGTCGTATTCGTCCTGCATTGATTTGTCGTATTAGCTACAATAATCAGCAATTTGCGATATTTACTTTGATTTGTCGTATGCGTCCTGCATTCATTTGTCGTATTAGCTACAATACTCAGCAATTTGCGATATTTACTTTAGGCATATTATGTAGCTGAGTACGATGAAGAGCAAGACAAGTTCGTCAATTTTGATCGTGTCCCACTTGCTCAAGTCGAATTGATCGAGGTTGGACCGATGGCAATGTCAAGTAACATCTTGAGCGTCACGGCGTCGCGGCCCCGACCAACGTGTCTTCGTGTATGGTATGGTCTCCAGCCGCAGCCAGCGCAAGCAGAGCCTGCTCCAACAGGTGAGAGCAATGCCATAGTCAAGAATCAGGAAACGTCCGGCTATTTCAATAGCGCCAACAGACGACCGCCTGGGCTTGGAGCAAGTGGCGCGCCAGACAAAACGACTTCTATCGTCGACGAAGCCAACTATAAAAACACAAACAGTGGTCCGTCGGTTGTGTCCGGGTATTTCCACGTTTGGCGCTCGGCGTCCACAAGGCTTTTCAACAACATGGCTATTCCAATAAGGTGAGCTATTATAATGTAATTAGTATTAAGCACGTAGGGGACGTATTTTTTGAACAGTATGCGGGAATGATATTTTGTTTCATATTGTTATATATGAAACGGTGACAATAATTTGGCTTTTGTGTGCCCGGCTGGCCATGACTCCGTTTGAATGGCGCAGTCTTTGAGAACCAACTTCTACGATACATGATGTGTTAAGATTTCTAATGTACTACATGTTTGAGGCACCTACAGCAACACACCGCGACGTAAATCTGAAGAGTATTACACTTTTATCGCGCTCATGCATTGTTATCAGCTCGTTTTTCGTTACATGCAAAACCGCGTTATCATCAAAGTGCATGGCCCTCGGCGAATAGTAAGGAGCACAGAGACGGTGCATTTCGACAACCTGAGGATTTCCTAACTCTGTATTCTTACTATCAAACATGAGAAATTTGTTCTGGAACCTGAAAGAAAAAATGTATTAATTTTTATAAAATTACTGACCCCTAGTAGTAGTTCCCTCATTGGACAGCTGTTATGGTTATTGTAAAATCATTCTTTGAAACTTTTTTGAGCTTAAAGAAGCAAGCCGACGCCGAGTTGACAAAATATTTGTCTACACCGTTTGTGAAATATTAAAAGCTCTTAAGATTGATTTTCCTCTGTTTATGTTCGTAACAGCATGCCTCTGAAGAAACTAGGCAATTTTAAAATGATTTTCGTGAACGTAAAGTATATTTTGTGTCACAGAAAATAGTTATTGACAGGTTTTTATCTGTTAGATGTCAACGAAAAAATGTTTTAATACCGAATTAAGTAATGTTTAATGTATTTTTTTCCGAATATACTATATATATATACAGTGTAATTACTGAGTTATATCAAGAGTGTATTAGGGAAGAATACGATATTTTCTCTGCACTTTAATGTTAGCCCGTTTTTATGAAACGGGCGGTTGCGGCCTGACCCCTCAGTTCTGGGGGACGTGATGCACAGACCCCAGTTTTAGGGGGCAGCTCGCACAACCTCCCACTTTTTAATGGGGGTGTCGATTGAACCGGTAGCTGCTTATAAACCTACCCCCTTTCTCAAAACGGAGGGTTCCACCTAGCCCGTACAAAATGAGGGGGGTCCGAGCTACACCTCTACAAAACATGGGGGTCTGGGCAGCGCATTCACTCTGTAAATGAGTGTGTCACGCCGAAAACGCCCGTATCATCAAAGACGGGCTAACATCAAACTGCAGGGAAGTGTCATATCCTTCTCTAATGCACTCTTGGTTATATGAATCGTATTATGTTTAAGAAACAGCGACGAGGCGCGGGAATATATCACGGCGATTGGAGAACAATTCAACGTTGCCAGACGTTATGCCAGGCTGCCGGAGATTAAAGTGGAACATGTGAGTAAGATGGATCGCAAGAAGACACGAATTAAGTCAGCTACAACGCCGAATGTCGCCGGAGGCAGCTTGGGGAAAACGGCGTCGCAAATTCAGTTTAGTCCTCTATCAATTCCTGGTTTTGCATTGTTTAGCCGGCCATTTTCGGCTCGGCGTGGTGGTTGCAATGACTCTAGTTCCGCATTGTCACCGAGCGCTGAACTGGGAAATGATCATAATAATTCCAGCGCATCTAGAGAACCAACTGGTAGTCCAGGGAGTGTACGAAAATCCACGCGGCTGTTTTCAGCCGCAAGATTAAATCCTGTAAGTGGTGTTCGCCGTTTACATTCGAACGTTGCTCGAAAACTGGGTGCTTCCATTAAGCAGCAGACCAACGGGTCTTCCCAAATCCAAAACTCATCCCAGTCGCCTGCATTCCATAATTCTGATGGCAATAACAACGCCGATCAATGCAATATAATTCCAGACATCTCAGTATCACAGTGCGGCGAATCGGGGTCTGATAATCTGGAATTTATCTCTGGAGCCGACGACGCTGCGTACGACTTGGTTGGTCAAGAAGTGTCCGAATATGAAGTTATCGCTCAGACGTTGAAAACTGATCGAGGAACTCATACGCTAAGCGCGGCAAATAGGCAACTGTCACATAGCGATACCGATTTAGATTCTTTGCTTAGGAAGCCGTCACCTAGCTGCAGTGAAGATTACAGCGTCGATTCCGACAGCGTCAAACAAAAGTACGATACAAAATTTGTTTGTAAAACGCTTGAAGACAACATGAGCTCTGACTCGCTTCGCACAAAACATTCTTTTCTTGCCGCTGATAAACAACGCCCTATGGGAAAGTCGGATTCAGGACTAAACAGAATTCAAAATGGAACAGATGAAGATGGTAATGATAAGCGCTCGGTACGAATGAGGGCAGTACAAGAGAATGCTGCCTGGAAGCTCAACTTTCATTCCACAAAGTCTTCGCTGAAATCGTCGATTTTCAACTCGTTCGAACGGTTTGGTACTCAGGTAACAAGCGGTTTCAACAAAGCAAACTCGTCGTTCAATCCGGATGCAAACCATCGAAGTAAGATTATTTCTAGCTTTTCAACGAACACGAAAAAGAAACCTCAAGCGGAGATATCGTTGGACGAAGCTCTTAAGTCTAGAATAGAGTCTTCCAAGTCGGAAATACGTTTTATTTAAATGTGTTTTCATCTTTTGATCATTCCAAAATGGCGTGTTTTTGTAGCTTAATTTTGCTGAAGTTTATTTCTGTTCATAGGTTGATACGATTTAGCAAATTCAAGCAAAAGCGCTGAATAGAACGTACTGTTTGCAATTTGATACAGGTTGTATTTGATGGAGTGATACTGGGTTAGAAAATTATTATGGGATGCCAAATCGAAGACTGAGACCTTAGTTTGATTTTGTGTACGATTTTCTACGATAGCTTTCGAATTGTAACTACTATGTACGATATTTGTTTTCCCAGCTACCGTTGGGCCTTTAGTGTAGTAAATTCGAGAAAAATACGCAAGTTATGCACCAAACCCACAGCGTTATGGAAAGGATGCATTACCCATTATGCTATTTTGCCGCAAAGATATAGTCACCTAGGCGGAAATGGAACTGGGTCACTGTCTCATGACCCAGTAACGCAGTGACCCACGGAGGGTGTGACCCAGTTCCGTAACTGACCCAGTGACCCGGCCGAAATAGTGACTAATTTGACCCCGTTCTATCTCTGGTATCTGTCACGTTCACTCTGAAATTACGGATGGCAAAGTGCTCAATATGACTCTATTTTGCGCACTTTCCATTTTTCCGAAAATAAATGGCACTACGCATACCCTAATTTTCTTCCACATTTGACCCAGTGGCCCAGTTCTATCTCTGGTATCTGTCATGTTCACTCTGAAATTACGTATGGCAAAGTGCTCATTATGACTATTTTACGCACTTTCCATTTTTCCGAAAATAAATGGCACCACGTATGCTTTGATTTTAGTCGGCATACTTGTGGATTCTTTTCCAACGACGTAGCGCTGCCCAGGCTGTACCTCGATTAGGTGATCCACTCAGTACACCGCCATACCGCCCAACCAGCCAACCAAACATATGCGGAGCTTGGCCATAAAAGTGTGAAATTCAGAATTTTTAGAACGATTCTGTTTGATTATAATAATACATAAATATATAAAACTCAATAATACAGCTATTGTTATAATGAGTGACAAGGGAATGCATCAGACAGCTTAAGGTGCCCAACATTCGTAGCATACGCGCAACTGGGTCACGACCGACAACTCAGTGACATAACTGAGGCTGTGACCCAGTTCCCTGACTAACCCAGAGAATCAGCCAAAATAGTGACCCATTTGACCCAGTGCCATCTCTTGCAACAAGCTGTTCCTTTTACTACTTTCGGCTATGTCTAAGCTGAAGTCTGCGACGCCGATGGTACAAACGAATTTCAGCTCGTTTCTATGTCATAATCTTGTGGCGACTAGCATAGTGGCGAATTTTTATATAGCTAGACCTCAGGAGTCTGTTTCTGGTTTTGCTTGATGCTTTTCTTTTTTGTATCCTTTTTCAATTATCATTGAAGTCCAATAATTTTTTGAGTTGGGAATTCGACGACTTAAGCGCTTAGTATTATATACTGTGCGTGAGCTATTTTGAACATTTTCATTTTGAACCGAAAGTGTATATCTGCAAGTGTGTTGATTGCTTTATTATTTATTAATTACCTTGAATATATATGTAGTTTAGTAGTTACTCGAGCGGGAACGGAGCGTGTGCGACTGCTCTGAGATCACTCCCGATGGCAAGATCCTAAATTTAGCTTCCTTCATCCATAATAACAATTATAGTGCAACGGCAGTGCATTATGGCGCGTTCACATTGCATCCGATCCGGTTCGAATCGGATGTGTGTTTTCTATAGTGTGAACACTGCATCCGATCCGACACAGCATGCGCAATTTGTTTCGGACCGAATAGGATGAGATAGTGTGGAAAATAAATACATATACATACACACGCATACAATAGTTACAGAGTTTAGCTGTGTCGGATCGGATCGGTTGCAATGTGAACACAATTCGGATCGGATCGGATATAAATGTAAACATGGCCTAAGTGGTAAAATTTCCGGTCACCAAAACCGAAAAAAATTGCTTAAAGTCATAAAGCACAACATTCAAGAAAAATTATATATCGATATCACATGACTGCACCGACGTTAGGGTGCTGTTGCTTCGTTCATCAGGTTTCTCCACGCAACACGATCAGCCGCTGCATCGAATATTGCTGCTATCCATTCCATCTTCGATGAATTTAACATCGAATTTATCCTCAAATTTACATGCATACACAGAGCCATACGAGCATTGTAAACAGTTTCGTTAGTCTAACAGTTTTACAGGAATACAAACATAACTGTACATCAGTGTCTTCGGGGTCATTTCACGCTACGATGTCCTTTTGGTCGGGGGTGGGGTAAAAGTGAATATTTTGGTGTGTAGCACAGAAACGTGCAGGGAACTGGCAAAAATATTATTTACGCTAGGAAGCCTCATTACTTAGCTATTTTAAACAACAAAATTTTTTAACCTCACCCACGCCATAAGGGGCTGGACATCCACATAGGTCCCAAATTGACAAACATCGTCATGACTACTTTTACGACCTGTTTTTTCCGGGTAATGCCGTAGCTCGATGTTAGAAATTATGGCCTTAATTCTTTTTTGTGCAGAATTAGTCAGGTCTACACTACGGTTTTGGTTACACAAAGTTCAAATCTACACCAATCCTGGAGAGTGGGAGCAGCCGACATGGCATGAACCTCATGTTTTACATCCCCCCGACCAAATTCTTTTTGGTCATTTCTCGTTACCTATGCACGGTACATAAACGTTATTCATAGATCATACCTATCCCATGGGTACCTTTTGAAATAATATTAACCCACGGGCTTCTTGTTACTTACCCCGGCACCAGGGTTGAAAGATCGATTTTAGCACACTCGATTACCCCCCCCCCCGGCCATTGCTAGTTTGGTGTATGGTGTAGTGAGTACAAGACTATTTTTCTGGTAAGGTTCATTACCATGAGGAAGAGAATGATGAAACGATCTGAGCTATATCTCACTGCCGTCTTGTTAATCTCTGGCTTTTACCCTCCCCCGACCACACTTTTAATTCTCGCCCTCCATCAAAAATTTCGACAAATCGGCCATGTGTGTGTATTTCGATGAAATTTCGCTCCTTTAGGTCATATTGTGGCATATTACATTATGGCACTTTATCCTCCCCGAACACGTTACCAGACATGTACACTGGCGATTGGTATGCTGGCCTGTCCATAGTGGGGTAGGGGGACCCCCTACTTTCCAAAGCCTCCATGTTCTTGAGATTTTCCCCCTATGTCCGCCCCCCCACTCGGCCGACACCCCCATGTTCAACTAACTTCAAAAAATTTTTATGTCAAAAAATTTACGTTTTTTGTTTGCAAATTGTTTTTTAAACATTAATTACCACTATTTATAATGCTAAAATATCGTTTTTAACTTGGAAATACATTTACGGTATTAAAAATGCATGAAAATATGTAAATATTTATTTTTAAGCAAAATTTATCCCCACCACTTTTAATTTTCCCCGAGAATGAACATGGGGCCCCCGAAGTTTCCCCCCACACTTTTCGGAGGGGTGAGACCATGTACCATATTATTTTTTGATGAAATAATGTAGAGTAGATGGTGTGAAAAAGACAGTTAAGTGTTGCTTCTAGAATTTTTGAGTTATTTTGAACGTAAACAAAAAAATTAACCCCCCCCCCGACCACCAGTTACTTCTGGCAATCTAACATGTCTGGCAAAGGGAGTATTATAATTTTTTTTGCATAATACTTCCCCAGGCTAAACTATCGATTCAAAAATCTACCGTTTATGGCCGCTTCGTTTCCATTTAGTAACAGCTATAAATCGGCACCCCCGTATTTTAGAAGTGATAAGTACAACCACAGAATAGGCATAATATGCTTTATTTTTGACATACGAAGCTCCGCCAAGCCTCATTTTGACCACGCCGGTAGGCTGCATGAGATGTATAATCACAAAATGGAGGCTAAATTCAAACTGGGGCATGGCGGAGGCCATTCTACGTCTGATTGGATGGCCATCAGGGGCTGGTAGTTGGGAAGCTATAGCATCAGAACGGTTGAAAATAATTTCTATAACGACCTCAAATGCTGAATCCTTGACGTTTTTTGGTCATATGGAGTAAAAATGAAGATAGTCGGAGCCAAAAAAGATATCATTTTTTCTGGGACAAAAGGACATCGTAGCGTGAAATGACCCATCACATAATTAATGCCGCAACAGGACAGGTACCGTTATGCGCGACTAAACTTAACTTGCGCCCACGGACCATCCTATTTTTATTTTAAAAAAGTTGCCATCGCGAACTCTACTCAATTAAGAATAACTATTTTTTGAGTTTTTTGCATTAAAAATAGTTGTACAGCACTCCGTCGTTTATGCCGTCACATTTACTTTCAATAATTTGTTCGTTAACGCCAACGAATCCTAATTCAAACCTAAAATCGTCACAGAACTGTCATTGAATGATGGAAAATCACTGCTTCTGGGCTAGCAGTAAATCGAAGCCTCTGTAACAATGGATGTGGATTCGACATCGACTTTGACTAAATAGGATGGTCAGTGGGCGCAGGTTAAGTTTAGTCTCGCATTATAGTACAATTTAATTGGCGGCACAACCGGACATTGGTTATCTGATTTAGTAAAATATTGCTGTTTTTTATAAAATTATCAGTAACATAGTTTCATCAGGTGCTATATTAAGACCGCCTATAAATTCACCTTCATATTCAAATCTTGCAGCGTATGGTAGCGGAATTCTGATAGCAATAATTTAACGACTATTTCACCTAACACTGATCAGCCGTTGTTTTCATAGAGTTGATCAAGAGTGGAATTTATAATGTCTTAGAAATATCTGTTATATCACTGCAACTTAATATAATGACAATTGCATTTATTATAATTAGCAAGAAATTTTAGTGTCTTAAAATAGACAATAGGAGACAAATGAAATTTCGATTTAATTGTAAATTTTGCAGTTAATTTATGTGTGTCGCAATTAATCTGTGAAACTTAGGATTAATTTTTCGACAGGCCGTCGCGCGACAACGCTTCTGAGCGACCTGGAGGCCCACGTTAGATACAGAACATGAAAAGCTATTTACTACGCTGTTCTTTTGTAGTGGGCATTGGACTACTGTTCTGGGATTTTTTTCTATTATCCGCCTATCAGCCCAAAATTACGCAATATTTTGAAGATATAGTGATGAGAATTAATCAATCACTTATGTTTCCTTCCATTCAGCTCGACGGTGCAGCAATGTTTCGCTTATGACTATTTTTGGGTTACCATTGGTGCCGAAAATAGCTATTCGGGTCGTTTTCACGAAAAAACCGGACGATTTTTCAAAAACAGATTAGTTTCTGTGCCACGGTAAGTATTATGGCATCGGGAGGCAGGATGGGTCCTGGCCTTAGCTGTGCATCTCATCTGAAAATAAAACCAGCTTATTTTCAGATAGAATGCACCAAGATGAGCGGAAAATAGAATTAACAATTTTTGGTCAAATCTCGTGAACGACTGGGTAGATAGTTGCAAAGTATACACACCAATCCTTTTTCCTTCGAATCAAATGGTTAGTTTCCAAAAAAAAATTTGGGCACCAAGGGTAAGCCAAAAAATTTAAAAAACTGTCATAAATATGACAGCAATAGATATTTATTGAACCGCCTCGTCGAGCAGACTCGAATGGTATATTAACAAAATTATTGCATTATCTTAAAAATTGACCAACTTCGGGCTGATGAGTGGATAATCGCAAACACTATATTCAGTTGGGACCCAGGAAACCGGTGCCGTGGTCGTATGTGGTGTTGTTTACCTTACTAACAATTTTGTTTCCAAAATAATTATTTCCCGGTGTTCTTTAATGTTTATGCTTTGTGTTCCAGTGGGGTATTGATATTTTTATTGTTTTAAGGAGTGTCCATACGCTTAAACTTTTTGATAAATTTAAAAAATAATAATTTTAATCAAAATTTGACAGCATTATTGGGAAGTTTGAACGTGTGCACATTGTTCAAACTTTTCAAAGATATTCCTGCAGCCAATCATCGACGAGATGTATTACCTGACACAGTTTGAGCCCAAATTTTGATCTCACATGTTGAAATATCAAGATTTTTCTTTAGAAATTCTGATCAAATTTTGAGCTCAAAATCAGAGCAAAAAGTTGAGCGTCTGAACACACCTTTCGTTATATCAGCAACTTTTGTGCTTGATTTCATAAATGTATATTCAATAATGTGCTAAAATGTTTTTAACGCTTTAATATTATGTTCTCAGTAATGGTCCAATGTGATTCGGCATGTATTTGTTATAAAATGCGAAATTTCATGCTTAATTTCATTATATCGTTAGGTGGATGTATTATTCTTATGACCGGGGATATAAGAAAGCTCACCCTAAGCTTTAGCAGTAATTCTTGTTCCGATATCGAAACAGCTCACGATTTCAAAATCGATGACTGAGCACCATATTAACGTTTTTCTTACAGACGCTGTAACCATGTTCGATGCAAAAAATGCATTGGCGCTATTCGCCGTCACTATTTTTACGAATCGGTATTGGTTTCAGATATGCTGTTGATATGACATTGCGGCTGGTAGTTTCAATAATATTTTGCATAAGTTTTTTATGCATTTTAAATATTTCGTGCTTAATTTATAAATAAATAAACTTTTGAATGGGTGGCCTATCTGCGATATTGCACAGCCGAATGTGGAGTGTGTCACGGTTTAGACACGTTGTAATATTTAAAATGTATCTTCAAAACAGTTTTATAAAGTTGTACAATTTTCCGCAGTGTGTGTTTACACAAAAATAATATTCAAAAACGACAAATTTTTACTATGCGGCGAAATTGACCAATTTTTATGATATAACCATAATTTTGGCAATCGACTGTCCACTCACCAATGAGCGATAATTGACTTTTGACGAGCTGGTTCAGAAAATACCCATTTCGGCCGCTGCTATGATAAAACATTTTTTGGGTACAATGGTGCCCGAAATTCTCGAAAAAATTTTACTTGGATACATAATTTTATATATCATTAGAACCGCACTATCTCAAAATCATTTTAAGCATGGGCTACATAAATGCAATGTCTTACACTAATTGCTGTTGTTTTTTTCAACA